>JAHZNI010001069.1:0-21480 GCA_027744415.1 Seira ritae
AATGTAAACATTTAAAAAATTTTAATTTTTGCTGAAGATAATAGAATTACGGATGTGTATCCTGATGATTTGGAGGGCCTGCCGTCGTCGATTACATGCTTGGGCTTGGCTGGAAACATGATTACATATATTCAAGAGGTACGTCATGATCATGATAGCTATTCTCAAGGTACCCCCTACCCATACCAAGTTAAACGTGTTTGGTTTTTGCTAACTTTCACTAGCTTTAATATTGGTCACGAATAGAAGTAAGTACTGCAAAAAATTTGGACGCACATAATAGTTGTTGCTTACATTGATGTATTATATATTTAGGTAGTGCTAATGACTTTAGTTAGTGTGAATGGTTGTGGAGTTTCTCAGGAAGTCAGAAAAAACAAGTTAGGCTTCACCTAATAAATGCATTCCCAAAATAGGTAACAAATTACAGTACATACATATTTACCTTTGTAAACATATATTTTTGTGGCATCTATTCCTTTCCTATCCTTTCTAATACCAATGTGGAGTTTTCATCCACATTATTTGCTCATCGTACCGTGCATTTTTTAAGCCTCGTAATTTAATTAGTATTTTTGCAACCACACTTGCCCTACTTTTCTTTTCGTAGAATAACTCACGAAAGATTGTACGGAGTAGTAGAAAAAATGCTTGCATAAATGCATATTATTATATGATAACTTTCCGCTCACGTTTTTTATCCAGAGTAGTGGATCATGTCAAATTAAATTATGATGGTGGAAGGAATAAATTCACGATAATTTCATTTTAGGATGCCTTTTCCAATCTGCCTCGTCTGGAAAAGAATTGACCTGAGCGATAATTCAATTCAATTCATCAGCAACCAAGCCTTCGCTTCCCTATCAAAACCGTTGAAGACCCTCTACTTAGGCAACAATCTCTTTCAAAAGATACCATTCGAAGCCCTAGCGCAACTGGAGCTGAAAACGTTGGATATGTCTCACAATCTGCTGACATCAACTTTTGATATATTCTTCGAGAGGAAACTGACCGTTGGAGATTTGAATTTAGAATACAACCGAATCTCTGTTCTTCCGCCGTATGCATTTCAGAATTTTCGTAAAGCTTCTGAAGTCAGGTTGTCTTACAACCCTATTGAATCACTCGTGGATGATGCGTTCAAAGATGCAAAAATTGATGAACTCTTCATTTCCCATTGCTTCATTCATGAGGTCCATCCAAAGGCTTTTCGGGGATTGGAATATACTCTAGAGAGTTTGGATTTGAGCTTCAACAACATTACAGAATTACCTTACGAACTCTTTGAAAACTTTGACAGTCTCAGACATCTTAATCTTGATCAGAATGAGTTGAAACTTTCTCCAGATGAATTGGAAAACTTTAGACTTTTCACCTTGTACAGATTTAGTGTGATCGGAGAGAAAATGACACCCTTCTCAATGGAAGATGTTCAACTCATGAGAAACCTGAGGAGCTTAAACATAAGCAACTTTGGAGTTGCCGCACTTACCCCTCAAGTCTTTGAAGGCTTTGGTTTAGCAGTTGAAGATGTTAAAATATCACAAGGGAAAATTACCTCAATAAAAAATTCCGCTTTCACTCCACTCACCGGCATCAAATCCATTGATATTTCAGAAAACAGAATTGAACGGATTGACAACGATGCCTTTGAGGGAGTCGGACATTCGCTGATTCGTTTGTCCATGAGTGAAGCTTTCAGGATGTCTTCGATTCCAGCAAAAGTGTTTCACAAATTGAGTGCCGTCAGATATTTGGACATGAGCAGCAATGGTTTGTCTACCATTTCAGAAAACACGTTCGATGAAAACGATCACCTTCTCTATCTGAATCTCAGATTTAACAAGATATCATCAATCCCCAAAAATTTGTTCGACTGCAGTAAAGTTCCGAGAATTCGAAGCATATTCCTCAGCTTCAACAACATCAAAGAAATCAAAGAGGCGACTTTCACCCGACTCAAAGAGCTGGAAATACTGGAACTAAATGAGAACATGATTGAGACAATTCATAAACGAGCATTTGAGGACTTGACTAATTTGAGAATACTCAACCTAGCCGGAAATAGAATTTCCATTTTGCAAGACGGAGCGTTTCAGAATCTTCCGCGACTTCAAATGCTGGATCTCAGCCATGGCAGATTGACCTCCATTAATTGGGATAGTTTCGAGCAACTTGGAACTTTGAGCTCCTTCCGAATCAATTTCAGCTACAATAGCATCCAACGGTTGATCGCCAGCCCGGAAGAAATTTCCCAGCAAGTCCATCACCCTAAAATACAGACATCCTCAGAGGAAGAAGGAAGTGAAGAAGAAGATGAACTGGATCACCCGCATAATCATCAGCCAAACATAAATTTCATCTCATCCTCCAGCATAGAATCTATCGACTTGTCCCACAACAATATTAGCTTCATTTCTCCCTACTTTTTCTCTCCGATAAGCAGCACTCTTATTGAACTGGATCTATCCAATAATCACCGTCTGCAGAACTTGACTCTCGAACACTTAATTGGAATGAAATTCATTCAGTCGGTTGTTCTGGAGCATAATCAACTCGACACTATTGAATATAACGCATTTAGAGAATCAAAGCATATTCAAGTGATCAACCTGAATCACAATCTGCTCCGGGATCTCCCTCCAGATCTTTTTGAAGGATGTTTGAATCTTCGAGTGCTGACTGCAACGGATAACAGGCTAAGGGCTCTTACCGACTCTATTTTCAAGGACACACAGTTGGAGATTTTGAATGTTGCGAATAATCAACTTGTTCGCTTTCCCGAAAATGCTCTGGCGAGAGTGGCTATGACATTGGTCAATTTAGACATCAGCGGAAACGAAATTTCTAGTTTGGCACCCAACCAGATTGAGTGTCTTCAAAAATTGAGATGGCTGAATTTAGCAAATAACCGCATTGTCGTAATTGCAGGTATAGTTTACTAAAAATTTCAGTCGAATAAATTTAGTTTTTTTATGCAACATATTTTTTTTGCAGATTCCACATTTGACAGCCTCCATGCTCTCATGCACTTGGATCTGAGCGGTAACCCAATGGGAAGAATTTCATCAAGAATGTTTGAAGAATTGAGAGACTCCCTCTTACACATCCACTTGGCGAATATGTCTCTTGAAGTCCTGCCTGAATTCGATACATTTTCGAAGTTATTAACATTCAACTGTTCCTACAATCGACTGACCTACCTCCCGACCAATTTCGGTGTTAATGTGTCAAGCCTGCGAACTCTAGATATTTCAGGGAATGAAATACCGGCACCACCTAACACGATTTGGCATACGATTCCTCGCTTGTTCCAAGTTTTCATGAATGATAATCCCATTAGAAGTTTGACGAACGATAGCTTCCTTCAGTTGGAGCGACTTCACGAGTTGGATATTTCTGAGTTACCTCTGGAATCTGTTCAAGTAATTCACATTCTGCAAGTATAATATATTCATGAAAATATAAAAAAGTATTGATGTATGCAAATGGATGTTTTTCAGGTTGGTCTCTTTTCGCCCCTGGGATGCCTGAAAGAACTCACAATTGGACCTTTGTTTTCTGTAGTCAATCCTGGTGCACTAATTCAGACAGTTGAATCTCTGCAGACTATTCATCTTAAGGTAAAGAAATAGTAAAGAAATGAATATATTAACGGTTTTTACCGCAAAACGCAAATTATAATTTTTCTTTTTGAACATACCTATCTTGCATCCACATTATGTATGTACATCCTTTTAAAAATATTCTTATCAATATCATACCTACTTGACTTTTGACTACCTAAGTATTTCTCGTTTGTATTTTTTTCTTCACATTGTCCAATTGACCGAACTCTGATTTTCGTTGGCAGTGCAGTACAACATACATATTCTGGCATGAATTTATCGCCATCGTGTATACGTGTAGCTAATTTCCCAGATGCAACAAAATGCTATTAAATATTTGCCAAAATGCCATAAGTTTGTCATTTGAGACAAGGGGGGATTTATGATTTCATTTTGTGAATAGAAATTGCATATTGCATTCAATCTATAATATTAATAATAATAATAATAAAATTTTTGTATGAATAACTTCTCATTATTACCAATCAAGTCAAGAAGAGGACTCTAGATAACAAACAAAGATTCTAGTGATCAACATAAAACCATTCAAAATTTATTCTGTCCCGTAATTTTCAAATCATGCTTATAAAATTTGGTAAAAGATAGATAAAATGAAACTCTCATTAAAATGAATTTCTGGTTATGATTTTAGATCGACTCGCCAATGATGTCAACAGAGCTTCGTTCATATCCCATTCCTCCCAAAGTGTCCAAAATAATACTGTCAGGAGAAGAACTTCTAAGCATCTCTGCTGGTTCCTTCGAAGTATGTGACGATAAAATTAGAATAATGAGTCAGTTTCATATCTTTACATTTAAAACGCAAATCACTTTATCATTCTGTTATAAAGGAACTTCTTGGTCGTCGATTTACTCTCCAAATTCGAGACACGGGAATTACAGATTTACCGGACGATGTATTGCATGAGATTGGGGATGCGACGCAATTAACACTGGAGATTTTCGGAAATAATTCTGCCATGAAGACGATTTCCAACCCAAACGCTAAGTTTGGAAGAAAACCATTTGTGACTTACTTGGAAGACCTAGAACTAGACGAAAACATGTCTTTATCATGTTCATGCGAAACGGGGTACCCGAAATAGCTATTTTATGCGCATCAAAATAATTCCTGGAGCGCATAATTATCTTGCTTTTAACTAATGTGAATTTGCATTGTTATTTGAACTCAGGTGGATAGAATTTTGGCTGCGTCAGTGGATGGAAAGGACTTGTCCAGTGGGCTCTCCCACACCGAAAGATGAATCCCTTAAATGCAACGAAATGCTTCAAATGTTGCGAAATGTGCAATGTCAGAATAAACCAGGGACCGATTTGATGCATGCATTCATTGCTGATTTGGAATGTGGATGGCAAAGTGCTGCCGGTAGAATTTGGAATAGTCGCGAAGTTACGTGGAACACCCTTTTTGTAACGACTTTCTCCGTCGTAATTGTTACCATTTGGTATTAAAATCTAATGTCACTACATTCTTTGTTGTTTGTTTAGTCAAGGTTTTATGCTGCGTATGTTTTACTGAATTAACATGTTGTTTGAAACAAATAAAGTTGTTCTACGACTAAAAGGCGGATTATAAAATTCCGTCGTGTTTTATTTTGATAAAATTCATTATATCAACATTCGCGGATTTCAATTTAAATTTATATCAACATCCAATATTCCCAAAATAGAAATTTTGTCTTCATAACAATATTTAGGCATTGTTTAAAACTTTTCGAAAACTCCTTTCGACTTATTGTATTAAAAATTATCTATCGTCAGAATAGATTAATAGACTCTCGAAATGTTAAAATCAGATGCAGCTTCTTAGGTATTCTACACAATCGCTTAAGGTACTTTTATTTTGAACATTGTGGGGACAGGGTTTAACATAATTTTTAAAAGTACATAGTTATAACGTCTTAAAATAATCATGGTGAATACATAATAAATGCGTTTGATTACATTAGTCTTGAGTTCTTGCATTTTTCAGGTGATTTTCCCGATGATGAAATCAAATTAAACAATTTCCTATTTAAAATTTACGCGCATTATAATTCATGGTATACTTAAATTAGGAATACCACGTTTCTCTTACTTAAAGGAACTAATATTCCTAAACGAAATAATATTAAGGAAAAATAATACTTCTGGGGCAACGTGAAACTAGCAATATAATTGAAGGTGAAAATTATTCGGTCGTGAAATTTTTTTTCATACATTCGTACCGTAAAAACGCTTCAAAATGAACGGACGTTAATCAAAAGGACCATGTACTAACTTTGCCCATGTTCGTTTGACCTATCTGAAATGCATATTTGTCAAAATATTTTAATAGATTAATATTACATACATAAATTATAATTCTTTGGACCACAAAACAACTGGGATGAATATTTGGGATAATTGTTCGCCATATTTTTCAGGAACGACATCTCTAGGACAAAATATGGCTTTGACCGGGCAAAGAGAAATTAGCTTGGTTCATGGAATGAATATGAGGATGATGATGAGAAAACAAAGCTGAAACATTGTCATGTACCATCATGCCACTGGCATCCGTGTGCTGATTAATTTTATGAAGATAGGCTCTGTACAAATGGGAAAACTGGAGGCCGCAAATATCACATTTAAACCGAGTAATTCGATGGTACCATAACCTGTGGAGAGCCAAGCCACTCCTCCGTGGATATCTCCATGAGGACCTGTCCTCGCATAAGGGACTGAAGCATCTGTATCCCTCTCTTGGGTTTCTAAATAGCCATTTAAAAGTTCCTCGTTGGCAATATCGTCTTCTTGGAGACACTCGAGCAACTTCAACTCCTAGATCTGCTTCGTGCTTCATCATAAGTTGCAAAAACTTGTTGAGGGTGCTGTTTGTTGCACTTTTGCTTGTGGATGGAGTCACGGCTAACGAGTTGTCATGTTCACCAAGCAGTTTTTGCCTTTTTGCCCTCTGTCTCCTACGTTTTCGCTTCGAGGAATACATCTTCTTCAACTTTGGTGGTTGTGGGGTAACAGTCACTTCTACAAGTCGTGGGAGAAATTTGATGCTTTCTCTTCTGTACAAAGTTGCGATAGACGATGTCTGGGGCGGTAAGTCAAGCTTTTGTCTTTTGATGAGAGGAGGAGGATCTTCCATAGGGTCACCCATTAGACCCACCAGGTCATGATCTCCTAGAGAAAGACTGGGAAAATCTATAGAGTCCATTTTAAAAAATAGAGATGACTCCAAGTCTGAGATCGAGGCCACCGAGATTGCTGACATGGGAACTGAGACCTTGCATATTACTTCATGAATCTCATTCTCCTTCACGTCATACTTCACACGGTAAACGTTCACGCATAAGCTGCATACAGACTGATGGTGAAAGCGCCAATGTGTAGTGAAAGCATTACAGGACGGCATCCGAAGTCCACAATGAGGACATCTAAGAGAAAAAAGTTCAATTTAAATCCATAATTTTTTTCTTCACATGAGATAATTAAATTCAAAAGAGATTGAAATCATGCTTGACTCTACCTCACGTGTTCCTCTGCTCCATGATCATTCTGTATGTGCTCTTTCAACGTGTTGTCAAACGGGGTGATGAACATGCAATTTTCTGCTTTACACATCAACTCAAACCCAGTGTGAGCACGTTGATGCTGCATCATCAGCTTTTTCGTCGAGCTTGTGTAAGAGCACGTGCTGCATACGTACGAGCGGTGAAAGCGTTTTGTGGTCGCATCTTTCGCTCCCTTCACAGCTTCATCCTCTGCAGGATTCACCAACTCGTGCCTTTTCTCATGAAGTTTACGTGACTGCTCATCAAGGAAATCAATACCGCACTTGTCGCACAACGTGTCTGGCTCATCTGGCTCAGCTTCTGACTCATCAAAAGATTGGGAAAATTGTGCAACGGTAGGTTCAGATGGGAAAGATCCCAGCACGGCAGTAGAGGGCCCAGTCATAGCATTTGTCTGAAGAATAGCACCACCACCGGCTTGCGTCATCAAATTCTCCGAAGGCTCTAATTGAAGCTGATTTTGAACTTGAGTTTGTGCCTGTCATGGAAGAGGATTGAATTTCAATTAATTTTTGAAAATATAGCTTTCCCAATTATGGCTATTTTTATGCTAATTTTCCTTACGAATGGAGGATTAATTTGTTGTCCTATAGCTGCAGCGGCGGCAGCTGCAGCAGCAGCCGCAACAGCTCCCGACCCGGGGGTGAGATTATGCTTGTCTCTCAAATGGGTTTCCATGCTCAGCTCATCCGTGGTACGATAGTCACATAGATCACATTGTACAATGACTTTCTGGTGCTCAAGAATTGCATGCGCTTCCAGATCTGCACGAAGCTCAAAGTATTCCTGACAAATGTTGCAGTGGAATCCGGTTTTTACGAGAGGGTTTTGACTATTGGAATAAATAATTTTAAAATGTAAAATAAGCTCGAACAATGCGTACTTATGCTGACAAAATCGTAAAACTCACTGGCTGTCTTGAATATGCAGACTCAAACTTTCCGAGTCGTCGGCAAGAAACGAGCATTTGTGGCATACACGTTTATTATGAACCTTTAAAACATGGGTTGCCAGACGCTCACTCCTTGCTGCCTTGTAATCACAGAGGGCACATAAAAATGGCTTGATGTGGGTGTTTAAGTGTCTCTTCAGACACCAGTTATCCACCCCTTGCCACGGGCAATACGAACACGTATACATTTTTTCTCCAGACTTTTTCTTCTTGTGGCCCTTTGTTTTACCTGCAGAAGAAAAGTTCAGTTTAGACATCTACCAATCCCCATCGTTTCTAAACCAATTAAAAAAGTAGTTACCCTCTTTCTTGGTGCCTCCAACACCGGGAATTCCTTGCAAAGGACCACTCTGACCTGGCGCAGGGGGTGGGTTGAAATACGCGATGTGCGGAACATTTGCAGTTTGATTTGTACTCTGAGTTTGAACAGGAACAGTTAAGATATCTTGACCCATGGGTAACCCGAGATTCTGCTCAACATTTTGTTTCGTCATCGTCTCGTTACCCATGGTTGGATCCAACTGAGCAGCCCCCACAAGCAATGGTTGCTGAGCTTGTACTTGCGATTGACTTTGTATCCCTTTCCGTTGCTTACTCGTCACTTTTCTTCCATTCGCAAATTGAAGATTTAGTTTTGCAGAGCTTTTCCGACACCGCTAGCGCTCTCACTCATTTTTTGCTCGACTTTGGTTTTCAAAGTATTCAAATATTTGGTAACCTGAAAGGTAAAATGGACGAGGTTAATATTTAGTAGGATTAATAAATGAGGTTTTTGTTTTAACTTTATTTATTACCTCTTCAAGAACAGGATTTTCCTTCCACAAACTATTGTCGGCCAAAGTTTCCCCATGTTGCCTTGTGAGATGCATTCTTACACAACGAGCCCACGCGGAAGTGTAGGGACAGCGTGGACATTGGAACACGCGATAGTCAGCGTGGTTACCCAGCCAATGTTCCGCCACTCGCGATAAAAATCCGATAAAGTCACAGTCAACGCATCGAAACACTTTTTGTGCGGGGTTATAGCGTCCGATTTTCGACTGCGTCCAGGATAACGTCTCCTCACTTTCGAACCATCTCTCTTCAGTTGTTGAAGTAGATGCTTGCTCAGGTTGTGGTTGTACAGGAGGGGGTTGAATTGGATCCATAAGAGTAGGTGGCTGGGTTTCCATAGGTACCTGGACCTGTTGTAAGGCAACGCTGCTACTCGGAGCAGCAAGTGTCGTGAAAGCGATTTGTTCACCATTTTGAGGCAGTCCTTCAATTGTCCATATACGTCCTGAAACGAAAAAGTCAGTTATTGCGTCTCAAGTTGCCCCAGAGATGATAATAAAGAAATAGAAATGCAACAATTACCCTTATCATCATGCATTCTTCTTTGTACCACAATGGCACCTGCTGGAATACCGGTGGTGCCTTGTCCAGTAATAATGGCCAGCCCTCCATTTCCTCCATTATTGGCAGTGAAAGCTGCAGCAGTAGGCGCATTGGTCGTCACATCCTGACGAAATAAATCGGACGTGTCATAAACAATAGGTTGAGCTGTCGCAACGGCCGACGATGGATCCAAAATATCTGATATCGCAATTCCTCCCGTTTCATCCCAACTACAACTTAATTTCTTTGTGATTTCTTTGAAGACATCCTCATAGCAGTCTATGGTAGTTCCGAACAATTGCGTGTTCTGAAGCGTAGAAGGCCCAGGGGTTATGCTTCCTCCTGAAACCATGGCACCAGCTCCTTGTACGTTCCCCGTATTCGCGATGGCAAGATTTCCTAGGGGAATCGCGTTGGTGGCGACTGTTGCCGAAGGAACTGCTCCATGCTCCACTTTCACGCGTGTCATCCATTGCGGTACAGATGATGCTGGGATTGTCAACGTTGCTACTCCAGTTGGGGTGTTTACACCGGAAACCGTAATCGCCTGGGCCACCCCTTGAGCCCCGACGGGGTTAGTTGATAACGTCGCCAGTTTTATTGAAAATGGTTGCTTCTTTTACTGTAAATGCAAATATAACAATAATATGTAATGATAGCAATAAATAATAACTATTATTACTACAGACAATGAAATGAGAAGTCGACTTTAATTAGGTTTGGGAGAGAAAGAAAACGCTTGAGCTGAAACGGACAAACCCGACCATTTGTTTGCGAACCAGAGCGACAGCCTGTGATAGTATCATTATAGTTGGATATTTATATTGTCGTTAGATAGCCTTTCAGTTTCCCAAACGCATATTTATCATTTGAAACGATATATGTATTTCATTTACACACAACTAAGCAAATCAGATAAGATTACTTTAAAAGTTCGCTTTTTTCCGTTTAGAAGGATAGTAGTGGCGACTACTGAGTACAGACAGTCAGTTTCATTCATCTTTTGCAAGAATTTAAATTCGTATACATTAGTATGTTGGTTTTCATCTAAACTGTCAAATGCTGCGCTGGAAGGAAGGTTCAAAAAGAAAAGGCAGAACGTTGGAACGAAAATTATAATAAATCTCAAGCCTGATGATTTACATTGAGTTAAGACTTGCCTATTTGTGTCTCCCGCTCTTTCTTCGAACCAAGTATTATAAATCTACACTACATAATATTATGTGTAGTAAACGATAATTCATTTATAAAACCAATTGCGCATGCGCATGTTTTCATTTTCTAATATTTTCCACTCATCTTTTGACTACATCACTTATCAATGCTCTCGCTGAACCTCAGGCGTTGAAAAAAAATCTGGATGAAAGCATTTGACCGAATTGAGTTGACTAGGTGTACATATTATATTGTAGATAAGACTAGTATATACGAAAACATTCCCCTGAATCGCACATCAAATCGAATTCACTGATTCGATTCTGAAAGTGCGCCGGCGCCCCAAGCTATTTAACTTTACACTTTACATTCTGACATCCTATATTTCTTGTTCAACGTCAAAGTCCCTGTTTCTTTTTTGAATTATATGCTTTGTATTTTACTCGTTTTGCGATGAAGTCGAGCAAAGGTAATCGTTTCGTATTCTGAAAAATAACTGAAAGATGAAGATTTGGATTTCAAATTTCTCTTTTACATAATATTCCCCTTCTCATCAGATTTTGATCTTGCATTATTTCGCAAAATAGACGATTTTTATTAAAGAAAATGGTGTCGTGTCGCTTCCTTTGAGTGGCTGAACCGAATCGTGATTTCATTTTCGTTCGTCGTGCTAGATTGCCTCTATCCGCTTGTCAGTCATGAATCATAAGAAAGGTGATGAAGTGAACTTTCATAAGTAGCAATGAGCAAGCGAGTTACTGTACATTTTCATGCCAAGACTTAAAAAAGAATGGAGATTCAATTCCTTACAATACAATGCAACGCATCTTTGAATGTTGACTTTAATAGTTTTACTCCATGTGTGCAATTGCTTTATTACTTATGAGAAAAAAGCCTAAGCCTAGCCAAAGGTCAGTTATTGCACAATCAATAATATGCGATTTTTTAAAACGGCAATTCATTATTATCATTTATTTTTTAAGATGCCTAAAATTAATATCTATAGTCAATAGGTAAATATCTATTTAAGACAATTTAATAGATGACGGATCAGAACTTTTTCCGAGTAGTTTTTCCTGAAGAATAATTTCTGATGATAAATGAAATACGCTTACGACTTACAACTCTAGGACAGCAGTTTTCTGCTTCTTTGCTAGTGCACCAGATATTTGCTGGTGTTGTTCATTAAAATTGTTAAAAGTAAAAATTTTACTTCAGGCTCCTGCGAAGAAAGAACTTAAGATAATCATGCAGAAAGGTAGTCTATTTCTTAGTTCTGCAAGGGGATTCTTCTCAAAACTTTCCAAGCGATAAATTAAGCAACGCTTATTTGTCACATCCTGTTTTCTCAGTAATTGTTTATGTCGATTCGATGACGAACGGAGCATCCTGCTACTCGGCTACAGCTAAGCCTTAAGAACACAGGCATATTATACGAATTAAAGATTTATATCTGTCACTGTCAATATTAAATCGTCTCTGCGTTCAGGTAATAATTGAAAGCGCGATTGACAATTTTTTCTCCTTCTCCCAGATGGCATCAAAATATTTTGGTAGAGCTTCGTGGAATCTATACGTTGAATACATATATATAAACAAACTTTCTCGATCTTGAAAAACAAATAATACATAATTTCTGGGAAAATGTTCGCTTGAAATCTGAATAATGAATAATGACAATGGTAGTAGTGGTAGTACATAGCCGTACAATACGCATCTGCATATCATAAAATTGAAATGAATTACTTATGACAACTTACGTGCTATGTCAACATCAAACTACAGAAAGTACCGAATAACATCATAACAGTTTAAGAGGATCGGATCGAATGTCTAAAGTGTCATTAATAAACTCGAGAAAACACGTGAATCGCTTTAAAAAATTCACATTGAGACGAACCTTTTTACTTAGACGTATAATTGACTTAGACTTGTTGGAGAAGTGAATTGGATATTTGTCATGTATTTATGCCACGTAAAATTGAATTGGTTGAAATATAGGAAAACATGTGCGATGCGCAATGAAAACCTTTTTATTTTCTGCAAGCTGCATCATAAAATCCATCAACTTATGATGGTATTTAGTATTTTTTCAAAAATCCAAAAATGAAGTTCCAATTGTATTGTAAATGGCAGCAGAAAGAAGTGCTAAAAGATCATAGATAAACAAACAGAATTAAAAAAATCATTAAGATATTAATTACCTATGCAGCTTTTAACGAATGTCTGTAAAAACGGAGTTGATTTGAATCTGTCGTCGCAGATGTGATCATATAGGTGCTTCCTTCCACATTCATCATCGTTGTCAAGTAATTTTCTAATCCAAATGAATGTGCCCAACACATGCGACAGCACACGTTCCTAATGGCACATATTTTTTATTTATTTTGGTAGCAGTAAAGAGAAGTATACGAATTATGCAGTTGTTAATTAACGATTTATAAAATTCTCATCATCGCTCATCATATTTATCAACACAAAAAGCGAGAGCTGAGTTTTTGACATTAGCTTATCATCATCATAGTCATAGTCCGACGTAAAGAATGCAGTATTTGCGCACTAACGAAGAAAAGTGAGTCATTCCATGTTAACTTTTCGCTGTCCAAAATATAATAATCTTTTTCAGCAGATTTTTAGTTCATATGGGAGGGCAACATTTTATTCCACAGATACTCCTCTTCGATTAACTTGTTTGCATTAGTTTTTCCTGAAAGGTTGATTTTGAGTATAAATCTTTTTTTTCATCTGATTCTCTTACATCAGCAAATATCTTGAGGGAGTAGAAGGAGAGAACTCTATTAACTTTGGATGAGATGGACTAAAGAGCTTTATAGTTTTTTCCTTCTGGTTTGCATGTGAATAATATAGAACATCATATAATATCACATCCCATCACCTTCTTTCACCTCCACCAACAACACCACCACCATTTTCGTACCACTGTACCACCACCACACACACTCATCATCATCCTTTTTTTCCCTCGAATTACAACTTTTCAAGCTATATAGTCATAGTCAAAATACTCACTTTTATAGCACTATATTACACAGAAAACTAATGCAAGAGAGGAGTTATTCTTTTTTTCCATTCCATATACGAGGGATAAGGAATAAGTTGAGGAAAGTCCCCTTGTGCGCTCCCGGTCTCAATGCAGCCTCAACATACACTACTCGCCCAACTCGATTTGACTGACGAACGAGCCCCAGAAAAATTTTTCCCTTGGCCAACCCATCCACAATGTATGGCATGCATTGTGGGGAACCTAGGGGGAAGTATCTTCTAATGCCTTTCTTCGCTCTCGCGAATGTTTTCTTCTCTGCATTGCATTAGCTGTCTCGTGTAACAGATATATATGTACTATATGATATTATTATGACAAACATATTGCCTGAATTTTCTTTTCAAAAATATGGTCAAGTCGTCAGTACATTTGGTGCATCATGCAGAAAAAATGTGAAACAAAAAGTTTCCCGTATTGCATATATACACAATACACATACAAACAATTTCGTATGATATCGTATAGTTAATAGATATAGCCCTATAGCTTATAGTAAGGATCAAATCTGTATAGGTAATATAACGATGATGATGATACTTTTTGTTACATATCATATCGTGTGGTGAATCCTAATATTATGTATGTATGTACATAGTACATTTGCGTATCTTGTCTGTTCCACTCTCTAAACAAAAAACTAAATACGTAAATAACTTTTTGTTACATATCATATCGTGTGGTGAATCCTAATATTATGTATGTATGTACATAGTACATTTGCGTATCTTGTCTGTTCCACTCTCTAAACAAAACACTAAATACGTAAATACGCAACTTATAAAAAACTGTTTTATAATCACAAATAACATAAAACAGCTCCTCTCAAGGAACGTTAACAATAGACAAGTCAACCGTCGCGTCATGCACATCGAATAAAATCAGTATATACTACAATTGCATAAAAGCATTTTTATATCGATGTCCAAGCTATTCACAAGCTTTTGCTATAGAAAAGAAAAGCTAGAACTATAGCGATGTCGCACGAACTGCATTACATGCTTATGTATTGAAGAAATTTAAAGCGTGTACCTATAATACTCATATCACATTCACACACGATCTCTCTCTATTCAATTTAATTTGCCAAAGAATAACAAAGAGCTCAAAGTTGTACAAAAATGTACAATAGTGAACTTGGTATACCTATGTAGTATAATGTAGCATAATGCAGGAATTTTTTACGCTATGCTACATAATATGGGTCTTGTTTTGTGACCAGCATCTGCACCTAGTTTTTGAAGCTGGTGCAAATAGTTTTCTCTTTTATATCGCATTCACATGAAAAATCGTGCTCAAAGTAGGCATGTATGTAGGTACGTAAGATAATTATTTGCTCCCACTATAATAGTGTTGGTTTGTCTGTCCGCCTGCTTGCTTACTTATAAGTTATAAGTCGCATCATCACACAGCTTTTTTATCAAATTTATTAGGTAGTCGAAAAGGAAACATTAAAGTAAAATTGTTTTGCTAACATAAATTAGCCCATTCATTGCCGCCATAAGGCATGAATAGAAAAGAAGAATTGAAGTCAAATGAGAGGATTTGATTGTGGGGAGGAGAGAAAGTCAAGTTAGTTATCTTATTATCTATCTGCTTTCTCCAGTTGGGGGACATTCACATTAAACGTTTGAACTTAGGAGGGGAGGTGGGTTCCCGGTGAAGCGTGACACTCCATATAGCCCTTAATGTAAAAGTGCGTAACATGGGAGGGTGGGTGGTCTGATAAATTGGGATTTTTGATGTGAATGCTCCCTTGCCAATGTTGTATCTCTTCTCTTCTGCAAATCGAGTATGTAGAGCCAAAGAGGAGCAAAGTAAAGTTCGCCACATCTTTCAATCGAATTATGCATTAAAAATTTAACATGATTTCGTCTTTGACATGATTGCACTAAGATGCGAATGTTACATAGGTTTTATTTATTTTACGCACAAATGAGGATGAATAGCTTACCATACATCTACACGCTGGTTGCATACATTCTTGCTGTCTTTTATTTCGCCGATTTGAATCGTAGGTAAATGTAACAAAATAACACTATTGTTTAGCTGGGCTAAAAATGTGGAAAAAATTATGGCATCGGCATCATTACACTTTTTATTGTCCATCTATTTTTTAGTTTGTTCCGATTTCAAACGAATTGCCGTGATCCTCAAACAAATTGTACGACATTTTATCATGTATATACTGCTACGAAGCTGCTGCATTGTTTTGCGAATGAAATGAGCAACATGATTAATGATTATAAAAAGCTTTTATCTATTTTTGTGCTCCAAACGTAAATAACGAGGTTAATTCATGCTGGAAAGTCGTGCGATTTAGCAAGTCAATACGCTATAATAACGCTCTTCATTATTTCCAGCTTCAGCTTAGGAGAAATACAAAGTCAACCCTGAGGAAGAGAGAGTATCAGAATAATGTATTCCCCAACTCAGAGTCAACCAGACTAATATATGGGGGCAAGATGAGACAAAGGGGAGGCAAGAAAATAGAATTTCTCGATTTGAGCGAGTTTCTTCGTGTTTCGCTGGTATTTGAGGTTAGAGAGATCAAACGTGAATCAAATTCATTTCGACTATATCGCTCCACGAAAATATGCGACGATGTCTAAAAAAGAAAGGCAATTGGCAAACAGGTAATTCTTATATACCTAATGTTCTTCTCTTCCTGTAGTAAATATTTAGCTGGCAGCAGATATTCCTTCCATTTAAGCTAACTAGAATTTCAATTTCCGTGAAGATCTCTTCTTCCATTTTTCTCGCGAGTATGTGTGTCATTTGCGTGAATGGACATCTTGAAATAACTTGAAACGAATTTTGTATTTTCAAAAGATTATACGCATTATAATATGCATATTATGACTAGGAGACGTCCTCTTTTCTCGGGGCGAAACGAAATTGTCTAATCTAAGTTATTTTCAATTTTTTCCTACATACGTCGCCGGTCGGGTGACATGTAGTTCCGGCTGCACAAGTGTTGTAACCTCTATAATATGGTTTATAGTTTTTCAATGGCGAGAGCATCGTACAGAGAAATGGAAAAGGTTGCGTGAGAGAGTAAGAACATAAAGTAAGCAGCAAGAAGAAAGCAAACTGCGCTTTACTTTCTCAAGGAACTTAATGCAAGGAAACAGACTTTAAAAGATCAATTCGCCTAAATACATGTACTGCCATCAATTCCTCCATCGAACTAATCAAAATATAATATTAATGATATCAACATTTTGTATTGAAGTACCGAAATTATTGGATTAAAAGAAATGTATGTTTCCGCTTACAGTTTCCGCCTTCAACCATCTTCAACTTTACTTTGTGTATTGTTTATCTTCAATCCTCCTGGAACGAACAAGAACGTTTAATTTAATACAAATGCATTACCACATTCTTGTACTTGATTAAGGTTTGACTTGATGAGACAAGCACGGAAGCATGTCTTCCATAGGAAAGGATTAATGCATCATTTGCATTACTTATGTAAAACTGATGCCATATAAGAATACGTTTCAGTAACGGGCCCTTGGCTCCTATTGCTCGCTTATCTGTCAGGAATTTCACTCGCCTCCTGCTTTAAGAGAACGTCCTTTCGTACGCTTTACTAAAAAATGAGCAGCAAATAATATGCAAATCAATGGCGATAGAAGAGTCATGAATCATGAAAATGGAATAAGAAATGCTGTAATTGTAATACGAATAATGTCGCAATAAAACACTTGGTCATACACATATTAATTACATTTTATAACATTTTGTAGTTTTTATTCCATCAATTTTATCAGTATGTCAGTAATTCAACGATTAGCTATCGTTTTCGTCATAACGGCGGACTATTGCTAACCGTTCATTTCTTTGATATATAGGTACCTATTTTATCTATAACCGTTTCCATATTCGTAGACAGAAAAATACACGATAATTTATTATTTCTGACTCCTTACAATTTTGTCTGCCTGAGGTTTAGCGATATTAACCTTATGAGTGATGTTCATTTTGACTATCGTTCGCAGTGATGCTGATGATGGCTAACGCTAACCTAAATCGATTGCTTTATTTCATATAACTATATAATGCACAGTATATTTTATTCACAAGAAATTACTAAAAACTTTAACACCTTCAAACAATAAATGCCATAAAACAAACATCACAATATACACCTATGTATATAACCAACTAACAACAAAACGTGTTAAAAAACGAAAGGGATTTTTGATTTTATAAAAATCGCAGAAGTTTTACTGGCTACAATCCTAATGATATCCAAATTTATCCTAGAATTTTAAAAACATTAGGCAGAACATCAAACAATTTTCAGTAAAAATATAGTCCCTAAACTGCAGCGAAGAAGAAGGCATCTTTTTTCGATCTGGATAAAATATACCTAGACAGCTAAATCAAGTAAAAAGTTCATAAAATACTACATTAACAGAAACCCTACTACCTGGTCTATAAAATACACTTTAACTCATACCAAACTACTATTTCGATTATAACTTTGATTTCCTCATTACATTAAAATCATCGGGACAGATCAGGGTTATTAGCACGGTAGAAATTATCTTGCCGAAGTTGCGAATATCGATACATATAACTCTAAGATTCTTCTATTATACATATATTCTTTCTGATGCCGGAATAGCGTGTTCTATTCTAAAACTTATTTACATGATATTATTGTTGACAATATTTTTTTTACAATACGTATCTATATATTTCTAGTTTCTACTCAATAAAATATTTCGTGAGCCACTTTTTTGAGGATATAAACGCGCCTAATAATATACAGTTGGAAACGGCGCAACTCGACTCGAGCTCCTTAACAAATTCATTTTCAATAGGCTAGTTCATTTAAAATATTACGTTTATATAAGCATTAAGATTTATTACCCTAATCCACATAAACTAGCATATAACCTCCTAAAGTTAAATAAAACAATGATTCTTATTTTGAAAATTAATTACTCAAAAAGCTGCAATATCCTCCGGATCTTACCAAGCAATTACTCAAAGTGAAGTATGCATCGTGAAATTCATTAGTTTAGCTTTTGGTCATTAAACATTTTTTGATTTCATAACTTATTCTTTAGCTTTAAATGGACAAGTTTAAGGTCAATTGTATGTACGTTACTCTTTGTAATTGCTCCACTTACTTGACACTAGAAATCATTTCAGACTTTCACATCATCTTCTTTCAGCACGCTCATCTAGAACCATCATTTCCATTTTCTTTTCCTATGTACATCATCATCATCATCTTTCTTCCTCCCCTACTTCTTTCACCTCATCTTTTATTTATTTTCGTTTTCTTTTGTTAGACCCGACAATGGATGTCGCGGGGGAAGCGGCGGAGTCGTTTATTGGTGTATTAAGCCCACTATCAAGAGAATTATTCAAGTTAATTCCAGAAAATGATAAGTGACCAACCCCTCGATTTTGGCCATGGCCTTCCGGACGTTTCAAACTATCACGATCTGTCGTTAACATACTTTCCAATTCATCATCTAGAAAAATATTACTCGAATCGTCGAAGAAGTTGCTATCTTCTTCAGCCAGCTCAAAAAGACTTGGGTTGTAAGTCACCACCTCATGGCCTTGTGTGCCTGTGTCCCCACCTGACAAATAAATTCATAAATTAAACAATTAAAGTAATATCACATTTTAGATTCGATAATAATAATATTTTTAAATTTGATAATAAATAATAAGACCCACACTTACTTCCTTGAAAGTTTACCGAATAATTTTGATTTGATTGGTTCTCCACATTGTCAGCGGCAGTGGTTGGCGGCGATCCTTCGAACAGCTGAAAAGTTAATTAGATCCCACATTATATATAAAGCAGGCTATGTAAGAACAAGTGACAAAAGTGAAATTTACGAATAGATAGCTGATATCCAACCGGATATCGCGAAGCTTATGTACACAGCTTATGATGTAATGGAAGCGATATGCACAAAGCAACATTCATATTTAAACTATCTATCTGCCTTGAGCAGTACACACTGATTTCACAAATGTTTCTTTAAAAATATAATACCGATTGTTCATTTCATCAACAAATGAAGAGCTAAAAGTACACAATGTTGTACCGCACTGGTTCGAACAAAATTAACTAAACCAGATCCAGTTAATTAGGGGGCCTAAAATGAGCCGGGACTCGGAATCCTTCGGGGCTTCGTTCTCGCCAGATTAATACAACGGATAATATTCAAAGCTCTCCATTATGTTATGGAATGAGCAACTGCCCTGAGTTTTATACCTGTTGTGTAAATATTTCGGGATCTTGTGCGCCTAAGTTGTAGTAAGGCCGCATAGATGTGCTTACCCCAATCAAAGTATCATTATCCACGTTATAATCCTGTCCCTTGAAAAGGTCACGTAAGCTGTTCAATCCAACTTCCATTTCATCCAAATGTCCATCCAAATCTTGTCTATTTATAATAATTATCAAATAATGTTAGAACGACACAGAAATTACGTAGAGGATTTCTGAAACTTCGAATTTAGAATCGCAATGAAATAGTTAACTTTAAAGACACTTAATATTGACATTGACAGGGCATTACGTGAAGCGAGGAATTCCGTTCAAGCGTACATTTAATATAAAGAACGTACCCTTCGATAAAAAAGCGCTTATAAAATGCCCCTCAAGCTATTAAATGCAAAGCATAATATTCCTAAGAACAAGAAGTATCTGAAGGTAAAATATAGCAATGGAAGGAATAAAGGGCAGTTTTTCTATTGTTTCAGGACTATGAATGTAATATATCTCCTTTTTGACCATTGAAGTGATTATAAAGCATTATGTGTTTTGTTTGTCGCAATCGAATTTCAGATCTGAATTTTACTCTTAAAAAGGTTAAGTCAATTGGCTGGACATGCTTGATTTAAAAATTGGAAACTATTGTCTTCACTCTCTTGACTTGTCCAGTCATAAATTTCAATGAAAAAAATTTCAAATGAACTCTGCTGCTGCTCAACTGTTTAAAAAAATATTTTACACAAAATATAAATAATCAACCAAACCCACAGCTAATTTTAAATCTCGCTCACTAATCAATCCCGATTACAATGTCTTATGTGTGCCAACGCAGATATTAGCAGCATTTTTACATTTACATTTGTATGTCATTTTTGTTTTGGTTGACTTACTGTCCATTAATACCATTTGCTTTCGCGTAGATTTTAGGGTTGAGAGTGTGATTTCTAAAACGGTAAAAATTAAATAACAACCTAGAACATTAATATTACATACACACAGAACATGGTCGGACAATCTTCTCCTCCTCCTCATGCACCATTAATCATGCCAAAATGATCAAGATATCGAGTGTTACCAATATTTGAAGTAATGGAATCAAAAGACGAGGCCTATAAAGATTTTAAGCGTTTTTTGCTTTTCATAATTAACAAACCTGCCGATGACATCACTCCCGGTTCCATTATTCACTGGAGACATTCTGCTTAAAGGTACCGATGTCATTGTTGATGGTGACTGCAAATTAGCCGCCTTGTTAACTGTAGTAGTTGGAATGGAGCTAGTACTTGGAACGATGATTGGGGTCGTAATGTTGTTCAATCCAGAGCTGCTTGGAACCGTAGAGGTAGTCTGATCAGGGACGGACAAGACAACTTGAACAGGTTCAGAGAGACCAGGAGCAGAAAAGTAGAGTGTAGTTGGAACGCCAGTTTGAGCTTCAGTAGTCGCCGATGACATTCCGGGAATTTGCAACATCTGCTGGGACTGCATTGCGCCTAAAG
>JAHZNI010001070.1:0-14100 GCA_027744415.1 Seira ritae
CTATAATCTAATTGAAACATAGTGAAATGATGATGATGATCACGATCATAAGATCTTGGAGATTAAAAAAAGTTTCTAAAAGAAATGTATCACTCTCTGTCCTGATTAATTTACATAAAACATTGTACCAGTACCGTGACTAGCTACGAGCGAGTAAAATGACAAGCCATATTAGTCTCATTAAAATTGTCGTTACCTCATCCAGAACTGCTTTATGACAACTTAAATGCTGCTCCGACATCATAAAAAGATTTTTAGGAGGATGTTTAGTCATGTATATCTTTGGAGTGGATGAACCACCCATCCTACATTAAATGTATATTTTTAAGGCTTTAGGTAAAAAACTAAAATGGCAAGCCACTTACCTTACATACAGACATAATATTCAGCAACCGACCCGAGAACATTTTTCACTAAAGAAATTCAGCACGTACGTGATAATGCAGTGTTCGTGCCAAGTGCCAACATAAACATTGCCGGCCCTGCGTATTTGCATCTCCGCGCATACCTGCTGCATCGCTAAAGATTTAAATGAATGCAAAAAATATTTAAGAAAAAATATACGAAACTGCCTTTACCAAAGCCAAGGTGTGGTGGTGTGAACGTGACAGTAAAAGCCACGTGTACTAGTTGAACTCGTAGTAATATTTTAACTTATCAAGTAATAAAGATAAAAAATTTCTGTAATCAACAAGATCTTACCCATTGAAATGACACATTCAACAAGATTTTGAGCGGGGATGCAGCGCTCCAGAACAAATGAACTCAAGGAGATTACAACTTCAAGAAGACAACATCAACTCAACTTGTCCAAGAATATAAGCAGTATGGATTCAGGCTTTGGATAATATCTGCGGACAACGGACAAGGACAGTTGCTTTTTCCCAACTTGAAATTATTGACAACTATACATTACATTGAAGCTTTCATCATCAATCATGGCATCATCATCACCATACTCAAGCCCATCCGAGTCGTCGAGTATGACCACGACGACGACTAATACTGATGGGGTCACCACATACGAGATCCGGTTCGAGAGAAGAAAGTAAGTTAACTTTATCTATTAATAGGCTTTTAATCATAGTAATGATAAGCATTAATCATGATGTAAACATCGCTTCTTTTCATTCCTGCAATGCTCGCCGTCGTCTCATGACATGTCTTATTGCTAATTTAGCACGTAAGTGTGAATTGAAACGAGTTATTAATGCGAGTGAGAGGTCAGGGTTTTTCAATTCTGCATCACTCTTTGCAATTAAAATCATATGCAACTAACATTAGATTTAAGGATCGTTTATTGCTTTTATGACTCTGAATTCTGAAGTCGTGACCACTCTATGAGGATAAAAATATGAAAAATTAAGAGTCTCTAAAAGCTTGTCACCACGTCCATCTTCATACGGTCCATTAGTGCTTCTGGTGACGTCATACAATCAATGCCACTGCCACTCCATCATATCATTAGTTCATTTTTCCTCAGATAATATTTCATGTTTTGTTTCATTTGGTCAAAATAATCAAAAGAAAAGTATCTAATCTGTAGATACCTGTCTTATCCGTAATTTATGGCTCTAATCAGTCCTACTCTATTGCAGCTAGAGTTTTTTTGGCCAAAAGCCTATCGAAAAATAAAATGATATTGGATTTCGAACAATTTTTCCTGTGGGAGCCTGCCATTTCCAATGCCAAACAAAGAGCTTTACACGTTGTCGACATGAATACA
This sequence comes from Seira ritae, assembly GCA_027744415.1. Lineage (NCBI taxonomy): Eukaryota > Metazoa > Arthropoda > Collembola > Entomobryomorpha > Entomobryidae > Seira > Seira ritae. The sequence goes on from JAHZNI010001070.1 coordinate 1,727, forward strand.
TACATTTGGTATACAGATTATACTAAAGTTGAAGGCCTTCGGCACTCAAGAATTCTAATTAGGAGGTGGAGGTGCATACATTACAAAAGATGCATTTAAAAGCCTTTGTGTATACCCAGTCTAATTGGATGTTAAATGAATACCTAAAAGCGAAAATTACTTTGGGTTTTGTTTATCAAATCAAAAAGATGCCTATTCACTNTGTATACCCAGTCTAATTGGATGTTAAATGAATACCTAAAAGCGAAAATTACTTTGGGTTTTGTTTATCAAATCAAAAAGATGCCTATTCACTTACCTACACCATTATAAAAATATTAGATTTCTTTGTTTGGTCAAAAAAATTATGCCGGTAGCCGATTCATTCGTGTTTGCATGCTTATTAACAGAAAAATATTATATGGTATTTCATCTTTTCTCAGTTTCATGCTGTTGGCAAATATCGAGTCTCTGATTTTTATAATACTCGTCTAAATTGTCAATTTAGTAAAACTAACTTTGCTTTACATCACAAATCCATACCACTCACTCATTCACTTCCTTTGAATGGAACTGTGAATTGCGTGATTATGATTGCATGAAATGAAATAGCTTGTTCTGCCCATGGCCATGATAGTAAAATCCAGTGCAGTGCTTGGGTTCGGAACAAGACTAAGACCATTTTGTTTTTTAGGTGGATATAAATCACTTTTAATATCAATAAAGTATCCCCTTGTGGAAAATTCAGGAAATATATTACCACTGAATGGACATTTTTAGCGAGTCTTACTTTACTTCTTGTGGTTATTAGGACCTTTATTCCTTTGCCTTGGTTTTGGCGCAGACAGGATGTATTGTTTCGCAGAGTCTATATAAAACACTCATTTCTCGCTAATCTGACATGGGATATGCCAGAGTTCCATGTACCGTTAAAAGCTTTGTCCAATAAAAATGCAAAGTTTTTTAGTAAAAATAGCGTCGATCCCTGCGACAATTTTTTGTTTGTTCTCCACTTATTCACAGACAGGAAAATTGCGTGTTGCGCTGCAAAAAAATTAACAATAATTGCGATCATTATCATATCCTCTTGGTTGGATACGATACGATGCTACGCGCGCAGGTCGGGGGGCAAGATCGAGAAAGGTGTTGTTTTTAAAAGCGAATGCGTCTCCCTGAAAATTTAATGCATAATAAATAGCCGTCGGGAAAAGGAGCATAAAAGTTTCGACCTTCATTCTCATTTTTATTGACAATGTTATTAGCATAAATTACGCCTTTTATTTTTCCCCACCAAGCTCTGAGGAAAGAATATTCCGGGGCTATTTTACTTTTTTTTGTTAGACTCTCAGGGTCGCGGTGCGCGGCCGGACTGGTTGTATCTGGCCTGGCTCATGCCCAAATGGACATTTTGCTAATGTTACACTCTCTCTTCTCCTATTCTTCGGGGAGGAAAAATTACTTCATTTTCTGAAAAAAAAATCTCCTCAAACCACGGCAATTTTCTCAGAGCCGAGGATGCAGAAATAAAATGTAGAAAATATATGAAAATGAGTTGTACATAAAATTCATTTTTATTTTTATGGAGTGGAGAGGAAACATCTTACAAACATCCAGTTTTCCACTTTTTATTGAAGAAAATATATGAAAATGAGTTGTACATAAAATTCATTTTTATTTTTATGGAGTGGAGAGGAAACATCTTACAAACATCCCGTTTTCCACTTTTTATTGGCATCTTCTTGAAAAGTGTACTTAGGCATGAATAGGAGGATTTTCTTCTTGGAACTTTTAAGCGTTTCCTCTAAAGAGGAAGGTGTGCTTTGTGAAGGAAGAGATGACTGAGATGATGATTTGTGGGGAAGATACACCGCTGTGAAAAGGTGTTCCTGCAGTGAGAAGCTTGTATAACTTTGTATACGGATATATTAGTTATGCTACTCTTCCTGTTTGCAAATTGCCGTTCTGAAGAAAAAACTCACTGTTTATGTACCGTATTACTCATGTCTTTTAGCTTTTAGAAAATGACTTACACCTGGAGATACCATCACTCATCTATTTGCACCTAAAAGGGGAACCCTTGTACTAAAATACAGAGCTTCCCTGTTTCAAAAAAATTCTTGCTAAATCGGTTTCTTGACTTTTACAGAATATTTATATGATACAAAATGCGAAGAATCTAAAATGGCTAAAGTGTCAAGTTTTTAGTAGAAATTAAGATAAATGACAAGCGTGAGCAAAAAACACCAAATCCTAGAGCAAACAGTAATTTTCTCCTATGTCTCGGTATAATTGTGAGTTTCCTGGCTACATGTATCCATGCACAAAATGCGAAGAATCTAAAATGGCTAAAGTGTCAAGTTTTTTAAAATATTTACAAACTTTAAATACTTAAGAACTCAATCACCTCAAACTATTTATACGACAGAACAGAAAATAAACATTTAAAACTGTCGAGTGTCGACCTTTAAAATCTTGGGAGTTTATTATTGACTGTTTGACATAACTCATTCATTCATAAACTTTTTATGACTCACTCTTTCAAAATATTTAAGTCGAACACGTTTCTTGGCAGAATAAACAACCTATCTACATAATTTGAACCTAGACTTATTGATAGTCAAGCATGCGTATCGCATCTCAATTTCAAAGCAGCTAAGCTGAATGAATGAAACAGTATGGATGAGCAAGCCAGTAATTAGTACCTACTGCATCTATCAGAAACGTAAAAAAAATTGTATCGTTTTGTAAAGTAACAAGCGATAAATTAGGTATTTACTTAGTATGCACTTTACAGTTTACTAAAACATAGATAATGATCCGTCAAAAAAAAGTTTGCCGAATCTGATCTGATCAATGTATTAGTCTTGCTTGTAAAGCGTTATCATCATAGTATTAAATTATTTTCATGACTTCTCTTATAACAAAAAAATGCAATAATGAATGGCACTTGCTACGGGCGGCTATAGGTAGCTGCTACTTTAGGAGCTCCAAGTCTATTTGGATTAATGATTCAGATTCTTAGGAAGAATGAGCATTGTCTACCTAACAACAACATTAACTCAAGCAGTTTAATTACTCCAAGATGATGTTATATAGCTAGAATAGAATATGATTTACTTCCTTGCTCGACTCTCTCTGTTGCATTATTCTGGGGAATACCTATCTTTCAGCTATGGTTACATGACTTATACATTCTGAGAATTCTGGGCCATTTGCATGAACGCATGAATGATGCATGCATTTGAGTTGAACTGAAGACAAAGCTTGCAGGTTGCAGCGTGTAGCTTGAAATTGAATCCAAAACAAAACTTGGTATTTTCTTTACCAAAAAACAAAGAAATATTTCCGCAGAATACCTAGGTATATGTACACCATTGTGACCCAACCTCGCCAAATTCACTTCCTTCCGATGCAATGGTCTTTGTACTCGTAATTTTATTCATAATGATAATATGCATTTGATTGTAAGCTAATACAACGGCTCGACTGTCATTAGATTTTTTGTTGGTGGTGCACATTGACGCAAAATAACCATTAAGCCTTCTTACGATTTATCGAAAATCACAAAAACATTAAATCATCTCATATTAATTCTCCTCCTTACTCAAGCCATAACCACATTAAAGTTTCATAGGTTGCGTCATCAAAAGTCGTTATTCGTAATAATTTTCACATTTTGCAATGGAGGTTTTGTGGTCACAAGAGCAAGAGGAGGACAAGACAAGAGCAATTTTTTTTATTTTATAAGAGCAATAGCAATTACGAGTTCACTTCTCTGCCTACGTTGTTCAATATCATATTATGTCAGTTTGATTTGATTTATGCACTCCGTCTATCTTATTTTTCCTACAACGCGATGGCGATGTGGTATTTTTGGTCATCATTGCCATCCCATAAGTCATTGATGTCGTCGTATTCGTTGTAGTCCATCATCAAACTGCAATTAAACTTCGGTTTAATTTCATGCGTTAGTGGAAATTTTTGTTTTGTGATTTATGGTCTTCTTCGTAGTTCGAACCATACATTACGTAGGCCGTAGGAGTATTTCATTTTCCTCAAAATTGATTTTGGTTGAATGTAATAAAGTGCTTAGTTTTAAATTTAAACTGCATTTACACTTATCATCAAAAAGAGTAGTAGCTTCATTTAAAGCGAAAGGTTTATAGAGGAACTGTGAATCCAGTGCTTGTGTTGTCTATTTTGCTTTAGTTCATTACGTTTTCGGGATTTCCTAAAAACTTTTCCTGTTTTCTATCTTTCATTCATCGCTTTGAAAATTAAAAGTTATTTTTGGGGTGTCAAAAGGATACCGACAGACATACATAGATGAAAAGAGAAACGTCAATAAAATCAGGAAAAAGTCTGAACAGAATCATTTATCGGCTCATGTCAGAAATCGAGCAGGGGCTCATGAAATAGTATCAAAATGGGAATACTTCACATCAAGAGCTCATCTAAGTTGTACCCAGTGCTCCTAGAAGTCAGTCATTTCATAACCATTTGACAGTAGAAATTAAGATAAATGACAAGCGTGAGCAAAAAACACCAAATCCTAGAGCAAACAGTAATTTTCTCCTATGTCTCGGTATAATTGTGAGTTTCCTGGCTACATGTATCCATGCACAAATGCGGGTGGGTTTATCTTTCAGTGCTTCAGTGGGCATTTCTGTCAGGTGAAGTGCTTCATTCATTAGTTTTTATGTAAGGCAAGGCTCGCCACGTATCTATGAAGCTGGGCAGGTGTGACAGTGTACTCAGATAAGCCAGCTATTTTCACAGGAGAAATTAAAAATATGCGGGAGACAAAAGTCAACTTTTATTACGTTTTCCTTACGCAGCACAGGTTTGGCTAGTAACAATGAAAATGAATAGATTTCAGTGAAGCACGGATGGAGCATATTTATATTCCCTCGTGTTTTTATGGATTTTTATCAGAGATAGAGTTCTAGTGAATCGTCGAACTTTCTACATTAGCTCGTAAGCTGTGAAGTGTCATTTAGATAACTTTTCCGTGTCATTAGTGAGTTGGTCAGCCAAGCCAAGCCAGTTGAAACCAAGCTAGAGATGAGAAAGAGAGCGAAAAAACTTTTTTTTGCTGAATTCATAGTGGCTGTATCCGATTTCCTAAAGCAGTTAGTGTTTTAGTGTTTAGTGCTCTCTTCCTCTGAGTTCCTCTTCCTAATTAAAAACGGTGAAGTATGAGTAATTCTTGTTTTCTGAGGGGATACACTTTTGGCAATAAACAGTTTTCATGACTTTTGTCTTCGACGGCTCCGGAAACGTTTCAATTCAATAAAAAATCGCAAACAAGTCGTTGGTTTAGCAAATATTATGGTAAATGGAAACCTCTTTGACATCCTCAGAAGTTTGATTTGATGAAGCTGAGAAGGAATGTCTAGTCTATGCAACTTTTACCAATTTTATTGCACTTTTTATGATACAAACCACGACTGTGGAGGTGAGTTCCAATGGTATGTTTTATGTGGGACTGACCCTGATCTCGTTACGGAAAATAGCTCAAATGCTCTGGTTTTTCAGATACCCAAGTAAAGGGTGAAAGGAGCAGGATTAAGGAAGAAAATGATCACTTGGAATTAATATCGATGGAAAAGTTTTTTTTGTGTTTTATGAATACTTTTGAAGTTTGAATAGTAGTTAAAAATTGGGAAGGCTGATCTATTTTATTTTCGAGCTTTTGGATTTAGGATCAATGAAAAAATAATCCATTGGTCTACAAACACGGCTATTGGATACTACACCTTTTTGGTAGGGAGTAGGAAGTGTGAATTAAAATAGTAAAAACTCCATCTTAAAATTGCAGTGGTGCCAAAGCAATGTTTAAACCATTGGTCTACAAACACGGCTATTGGATACTACACCTTTTTGGTAGGGAGTAGGAAGTGTGAATTAAAATAGTAAAAACTCCATCTTAAAATTGCAGTGGTGCCAAAGCAATGTTTGACACATTTATTTTTTCGCGTAATTTGCATAGCTTTGGTTTATTGAATGATATAAAAAGTGATCTAATAGAGGAAGTCACTTCATACAGTTAGAATTTTGGTAATAATTTGATGGGATTCTTGAACATTATCAACCATACAAAGTTGCTGTTCTATAAAGGACAGTTTTCGATTGACATTATGGAGACCTGTGAAATATTTGGTAAGTTCCATTTCCTACCCATGATCTAAATTTTTATTACCAGGCATAGTAAAAGTTACCTAATTACAACTCCTAGATGATTGCTAGTAAATTTAGGGGACGACACTCGGTTTACGTGTTTTTCATGCATTTCGCAATCCCATGGATTTAATCGCTTTCTAGGAAATGATTCCTTAAATGGGTCAGATTGTGGCGACCATCTACTTCATTTTCTACCTCATTTCTCCTGTCTTTCAAATGTAGCACATTCTGCAATCATCCAGTTTTCTTCATACCTACTACTCACCATCTTCTTGATTTTCTTTGCTTGAGAAACGTGCATCGCTGGAGTTTCTTAATTTGAAAATTCACTCGCCGTGAAAATACAGAATGCACTGGTGATAAGCAACCGCATTCTGCCAGTTGGAATAATTTGGGTCATAGGCATGTCATTATATCATAATATCATCATGTATTCCACCCACCCCGAAGAAATATTTTTTTTCAATGGATGCAATTAGAGAGGCATTGGCTCACTTGACTTCATTTCTCTACGGAAAATCATCATGCTATCTCTTTGCTCTCTACGTCTGAATGAGACTTCAGAATTTATTCTTTGAAAGAAAATAAAAAAAAAATCTAGCTCAAAGCTTGGAATAAGGAACAGCAGTTCACTCTCGAAACACATGGCCCCTCGATTTAATCTTTCAAGGGAAAATGCCTGTGCTTTTCCGTTGTAGTTCGCGAGATGAAAAGATACACACTCGACCATTTTCTTCTTTTCTTTCTGTTGTAATTACTGAAATACATATATGGAGTGGAGGCGCAATTCAGTGTTCAAGAGAGGAAATTGAAATGGAAAATATTCTGTACAAAGAGTACATCATTGCAAAACTCGTGTGAATGACCATGTATCTGTGCTTACTTGATGTCTATGTCGGTCATGGAATAATACTCGTGCTGTAAGCCTTGAAGACTTTTGCTAAAATTGAAATGGGCATTTGAGAATGAATGCTTGCAAATGTAAGCATGAACAAAAGAGCAAATGGCGAGGAGAAAAGACTTCTTTGTTTCTTTGATTTTTTTTCTCCAAAAATTACAATCGAAAAAAGGAAGGGAAAAACTGCTTGCACGAAAAGCTTTTTTCATCAAATGCATGATCACTTCTATGCAGTTTTAAAAGATCAGAAAAGGGGCTCATCAGAGAATGGGATCCCTTTCACTTGGAAACTGAATATTCAAAAGTGAGAACGAAGATATTAAACCAATAGGACCTGAAACCCCTCTCCCCTCCCATACAAGTTGTATGAGACAATGAAGATCAGGACTGGTGAAAAGGGGCTCATCAGAGAATGGGATCCCTTTCACTTGGAAACTGAATATTCAAAAGTGAGAACGAAGATATTAAACCAATAGGACCTGAAACCCCTCTCCCCTCCCATATAAGTTGTATGAGACAATGAACCTTATCTGAAGGATCTTTGTACGCGCGGAGCACTAAATCTTCTTCATTTTCACTTGTGAGTGAAGACTACCTTCAGGAATTTCTTGCAAGCTGCAAAGCTCTATCCCGGATTAAATAATATTTTTTTTCTCATAGAAGAGATATTTTTCGCGGAGAAAGGGAAGGAAAAAATCACAATGTATTATTACTATCCATATTCTATGGATGTACTAGTAGCACACTTACTTCTTCACACTTGGCTATAGTAAGTTAGTTTTAAAAGCTGAGATAGTTTTTTTTGAAAGGATAGTAAATCTCGTCGAGCTGTCAGTCTTGCCTTTTGTTCCACTAGAGAATAATATGCATCTGCTGGCACTATCTTATTTTCACTGTTAGTTTTTTATTACAAAAATATATTATGGTGGATGTGGATATATCATCCCTCGGCATATTCATATTTTTCAATCTTTTTTTTCCTCTGCTCGATCCCCGGCTGCTGGAAAAAAGAAAAAGAATCCTATATGAAAAGAGTAGTGAGGAAAGGAGCGGCAGAAAGAATTTCTCTGACTGAGAAGTTTTGATTACGATTACGGACGGGGGTTGAGGAGAGGAAAAAAGGCGAGTGAAGGAGAAGCCAAGCTGACGCATCTCCTCCGAAACGCTAGTTTGTGTGGTGACTGGAGTTAGTAGTTACCGATGGAGAGAGCTGTCAAAAGAATATAGAGAAATTTTTTTTCGAGTGAGATTTGAAGATTAAAAAGTTTTCCAGTGAACGTGCTTCGTCCCCATTTTTCTCCTCTGAAGGAGGCTACACGGTTGCTCACGTCGAATTGCCTAGGTTCCACTTCCACCATCTCTCTCGGACTTCTTGAGAGGAAACTATAGGCTCTTCTCATGACATGATTTACTGACATCACGATCATCACTTCATATATTGTGCATGTAATGTGGCTTTGGCTTCTTGGGTTGGGTTTGGGACCGGCCTACGCTGCTCTGCTTTCGCCTTTTGCTAATTCCAGACTGTATATAGCCGACATCATCATAAGGAATACTTTATGAACCTCTAAGAAGAAAAAAAGACAAAAAAGAAAGTTAGTGTTTTTATCTCAGCTCAAGATGATTTTCTAATAAAAAATGAACCAGAAATGATTTTCAAGGATCATACAATTGTCGTGTAGAGAGGGGAGCATTGGAGGATGTCCTCCTAAGCTAATTAAAATTATTATATCTGTATGACCGACTTTCTGATTTATTATTTTTTTTACTGTGTGTGTGGCCTGTTCAATTGTCATCCTCATGTCATGTCATCGTGATTTGATTAAAAAATAAAACAGCCACAATAGGAAAGCAAAGTCGTGTTCTGGGAATTAATACGGAAACTCGATGGTTTGCTTTTGGTGACAAAAGAATAAAAAAATGAAGGAAATTCTGGGTAAACAAAGCATGATTGGCTTGGCTTATACCAAGTTAGTACTTCCGAATAAACTTTTTTTGAAAGCAATTCGCGAATATAGGATTTGAGAATACTACTGTATATTCGCTTTAGTATTTAGCCTGGCCTGAGAGTGAATCGGTACGGCGATGATGGCGGCGGTGGTGTGTAGTGGTAGTGGTACATGACTGGAATGTGGAATCATAATGGCTACATGTCGTGATTCATTAAAATAGAAGTTGCAGTTACAATAATTTTTTCCTCCTTGACACGAACACGCTCTTACTCATTTTTACGGCAAGTGACAGTGACAAGCATGTGTCATTCTCATTCTTCCTGCACTTGACTTCTGGTTTTTACTGTCACGTAGCTCATATTTCACTTGTGCCTACCAACAAAAAATTCTTTGTCCTGGCTTGATGATATATAGAAACCAAAATGGCAAACTTGTATATAGCATCTCATCCTCTCTTCAGCTCTTACCATTTCCACTTTCTCTCGCTTCCTATCTCGGCCCAAAATCCGTAACTAGTAAGTAAGATTAAACTTAAAATAATTGGAATTAGTAAACTTGAACGATAGATACGCTTGATCCAAAAACAAGATCAAATATCTGTACTACGTGACTACTTCTATTGAACCAACGAGAAGCCAACAATTCTCCCCATCCATAGTCCGTAGTTGTGTGAGAGGGATGAATGTTGACTCTCAGCAGGTGGCACATTAACGGGTTGTTGCCGGCTTGGTTTATCCGATGTCGAAACAATCTGTGAGTTTTATCACACATCAGCCAAGTTTATCTCACCTCACGGTCCACATTTTTTTGGCAAGAAGTGCCGTATTACTATTTCTTGACTAGTACCGCACCCTAAAAAATCCAGTTTTGTGACGAAAGAAAATATTATGTGGATTAAAACTTTTTTTGACATAATTATTTTTCCCAAAAAAGTAAACTTCTATTTTTGAATCGCTCCTTCAGGAAATTATTGTATCTTCAGTTTTATTTTGTCGCGAGGTCTTCGATTTTAAAGTAGGTGAATGACGAACGGATGTAAGGATTCACCTCATGTCATGCCCACAAGAAAAGATTTTGAAATCGTCCTGTCCTCAAACTAATGTAACTTACTTTACGAAACAGGCTTTGTAAGGGCAAGCACAACATATTTTTCGGTTTTATTTTATAGGACAGTGTCATGTTTTGTGTATTAAAAGTTATGATTCAGAGCTTTTGTGTTTCGCAATAGAGAAAAGAGAGCAACTTTTTTCTGTACATCTCTTCCTCACTCACTTTTCTCCTTCTCTCAAACTTCACGTGTCTTCTGCCAAAAATTATAAAGGGGAAAATCATGTCTTGTTATGTTATGCATCCAGTTCTTTTCTAGTCTTTCTTGGCTCCACCAACAATAAAATGCCTGTCACTATTCTCAGCACGAACTTTGTTATGGATAGAATGTCTGAATGAGCTCATGCCGATCATTCAGGAAGTTGAAAAAATTTTGGAGGGTAGTGGCAATGGATTAGCGATAGATGAAAAATATATATATTGTGTGTGGACGCTTTGTTTCCTTTCACATTTTTTATTTGGGCATACTAGACGCAGGCCTTTAAGACATGCCAATAATGCGAGAGAAAAAATCGACAGTATGGTCTTGATGGAATTCATGTGCAAATACCAAAACCATTTTTTCTATCGTATAGGATCATGGCAAGAAGATGGGAAACAAGCAACTTATTCATTTTATTCAGATAGAGAAACTTCATTTTTGAAAGGAAAATTCAGCCGATAAAAAAAGTTTGGGTGGAGGAGGCGGAAGCGTGTAACGCCTTTATCATAACGTTTCACGCCTTTCTCTGTGCATTTCTGGTAGAATTGAACGACAGATAAAAAAATAACTGAAAAAATTACGAGAAACATGAGAATAAGTCAGAGGTAAATTTCCAACAATTGAAAAGCCAGATATTTTTTTCAATTTTTTCCTTCAATAATGCTTAACGTTTTCCAGATAATATTTACAATCATCATCGACCAGATTTCATTAGACAGATCAGTAAAAAGTCATCCACACCAGATGTCAACTCATTTGATCTTGAATGTGATGAACTATATATTCATTTAAATTGCGTTGAAGGAGTCTGTTTTCGAATACTCCATTTTTCAATCTTTCTTATGTTTCAACTCAAGCCAAAACTCTTTGTCTCAGTCAGTATCACTCTTCCCTGAAACTGAAACCGTCTTGCCTCATGGCTTTCTCCCCTTTTCTTTGCATTTCGCCCCAAGCCTATTCATGGAGAAAACAAAAATATCCTTGCAGCAGCAGCAGTAGTAGTATCAGTAAACACGCCAGGCTAAGCTCCAATAGATGAAAACTTTCACTGAAGCGAATCAGACCGAAAACGAATGAACTGGCAGATTCGTCAAGGGGGAATATTTTTCTTGAGAAATTTCATATCCGTTAAATATCTGCTAAAATATAATGTTTCGAAAGTATAAAAGTCGTTGAGTTGAAAGCATATTTTTTTGCCCTCTAAGGATTCTGGAAAGAAGACTTCCAGTATGGCATTTTCTGCTCCCGGGACATTTCCTGAATTTGAATAAAATACAGGCCATGGCATGCCCTAACAAACTTCTTTTTGTTCTCTTTTTCAGAATGAATCCATTTCCTTCCTAAAACAATAAAAACAAGTTTTATGAATGGCTCAATTCTTTTTTCCAGGGGAAAGTCGTGCAGAAATTTTTATATACATACATAGATATAAGTAAACTCATTTACGGAAGGGTCGACCGAGGGAAAAAGTTGAAGTTTGTTGTGGAGAATGCACAGGAAAGCCACATTTTTGGCAAAAAAACTGTCTCCATTTTCAACATTGGAATCGCTTAGGTGCATACATACATACATAGGTACTTATCCTGTATGGGACCAATCAAAATGAGAAAGTTTTTCATTCACAACTTCCTCCTCATTTTTTTTCACAAAACATGCATGAGAAAACCCAAAATTGGTAGAAATTCCTTTTCGCCATCCGTTTCTGAAGGTCTATTTCAGATGGCATGTATCTAAACCTAAAAACCTTGAAAAATAAGTGTTTTCCCTATGACTTTTTTTCGGGAAATACAGGAAAGTTTTGTTGTAAATTAGCGAAAGACGACGACCCATTCTATCTATATTTTGCAACTGTCCAAAAACTCTCATAATAAACTTTGGGCTTGGGACCGTTTGGGTTGGCTGGATCGAAAACAAAGAGGGTGAAAGGGAAACAAAAAAATGTGGAATGCGTAGTATTCTTCTTTTTTGTAGCATCCAGGACAAGGACAGGACGACCGACCGCAGAAACACATAAAGCTGTTGTGACCATGTTGTGAATGTCCAAAGCATATTT
>JAHZNI010001071.1:0-10838 GCA_027744415.1 Seira ritae
CAAACATCCACCACTATGAATTTTTGAGAACACTACTAAAGTTTCACGCATGAATGATCAGGTAAAGTAATCACAATCAGTGAAGTCGAGTGGAGTGAAGAAGATGCAGGGAAAAGAGTTTATGATGTTATTATGTTGGCGATCTCTGAAAATGTGTATGTATATGAATAAAATGACCTGACTTTTACAACATTCTGCTCAGCAGAACGTCATGTAAAATGCACGAATTGGGCTTGACTCTGTATAAGACTTACATGGAATCAGTCAAGTCGAATATAAGTTTTTTGCCTCTGGTTGGGCTGGCTGTAGTGCATCGCAAAGAGCAAAAACGTGTGGCGTGTGGTCTTGTCTACAGAGAACCAAGCCGACAAGGAAGTGTCTATAGTCTATATTGTCTACTCACTTTGTCTGCTCTCATAATCCTCTGCTATTTAGTGCTATATAGAAAAAAATTATTGAGACAGGGGAACAGCACAGAGGAGAAAAGATGCAGTGGAAGAGAGATGCAATGGAATATTTAATGCTGGTATACGGCAGATAGTTATATTAATACTTAAATTATCACAGGATTCGACAGACAAGTTAAGCTCGATATTTAAGGTGGAATTAACCATTTTATATTGTTGCTATTATATTGGACGCACTGCAGCCAGACACAATAGTTCCCGACTACTTGTGTTGTAAATGACTTGTTTCTAGAGCAGGAAAACAAACAAAACAGCTATAACTCAGCTGAATGCCTGTACTTTTCAGTTTGGCTGATAGCAAAAAAGCGAATGAATCAATGATCATGAAATGGATCTTTTTTTATAGATCTCATCATAGTATATTCTGCAGAGCACTTGCCACTAAAACAGAACTGTCAATGTTTACTGAAACCCTTTTGGAATACATATAAAATAAATTATTTTGTATCTTGTGTAGTGTAAATGTAATTAGGTATAAGGAAAGCAAGAAAGCCATTCTCAATTTTCTCGTTCTAAAATAAATATGTAGTTTAAATAAGGCTTAAAAGCTAGCGATTTATCGGCTCTATCGAAATGTTTTAGTAATGTTGAACATTGTTAACTTCCTTTCAAGTATGTATAGGAGATCACTTCATTCTAGGGTTTAATTCAATTTTATCTGAATGTTCTTAGTACTTGTATGAGGTTTAGTCGTAGTCCGACTCGATGATTCATAACTATTTATGACTTACGTACCTTACTTATATTAAAACACGTGCGCGAAACGCCTGTCAAAATATATAGATTTCATTTGAAACCTGTTGACAATTTTACATACTCTAAACTTTTGGTCGAAGTAAATGACCTTTATTTAGTTGATCGGATCATTTATTTAGAATGCAAGCAGACAATATTTAATCGCTACGAACTGAAAATAATGCATTACAAAAAAATGAAATTAAGTTTGAATGTTGATTGAATAGCATTATTCGCAAATTATCCGGAAGCTCAAACTAATATGTTTATGGTCTCATGTTGCGCTGAAAAATTTCCTCTCATGATTTTATTAGTGCAATTTTAACATGGCCTTACACTTACGTGCAAAATATGTTCTTTTTTAGTTGAATTCAATACATATCTACTTGTACTATTCACTACAATATCTTTGTGTGCTTTCATTCTACTAATTTCGACAGGGTGCTGCTATCCATTTTTAATGAAGTCTCGCCACATGCCGCTTAAATATGAAAAGTCTGCTTCGTAAGCCAGGCGAGTTTTTAACTGCTTCATTTCACCTCCAGACACACTTCTCCTCACCTTACGCCTATCGGGCTCAGTATGTACCTCCCTTAGCGATGCAATAAAAATGGGATAGCTATCGACTATCGACGTCCTTGACGACATTGATTTTTCTTTATACGTGAGGAATGACCGTATTGGGAGCATGTTTAGCGAAATATGTTAATGTCATAACATAACCAGCAAAACTTCTGTCAGCTCAGCTCAACATGTCGGATCAAAAGTATTGTATTGTGTTGCGACTTTGTAATTTTATGTATATCGACAATCGAGAGTAGCGAGCATACATATAAGAAAAGCATTATCACGATAACTATAAATCCATACTGTCTATGTACAATGACCAGACGTAAGTACTTTGACGCAGATAATTTTTTAAATCGACTTCGAAAATCACTCTGACAGTAATTTTATTTACCTATTTAACAAAGTGCTTAAAAGTCTAAATGGGCTCGTGCTCTAACAAACTATGTATTGGTTGAGCTAAGTAACTGCAAGTTAAAATCGACGGAGAAGACTCTTTTGAACTAGAAATATTTCTTCTCAGGTAGACTATGACGATCTTTTCTATTGATTTCGTTGAAAGCGGAAGTTTTATTATCATTCATGCCTGAGTGAGAAAAAGTTGGTGAAAACATAAAATATGTCTTGGAAAATACCCCATGATGTTATATTTATTTTAAGTAAATGATGTGAACAACGCAGAGATTTAATTAAAATCTTTATCTAACTCTAATCACTGCGCATACATAATCACCTCATCACACGATTTCCTGTTCGATATTTCACGCACACATGTAGCGAATAAAATGAAATGCAGGGTGTATGTGTATGTGTGCATTTTACATTTTCCAGTAGTTTGTGTGAGTTCTATTCAATTATAGTTTCGCTCATTGTGGAGTTTATAAAACGCGATGCTTTAACATGCTAACAGCATGTAGGGTAAAAATGGAGGCTTATTCAGAAATACCACCTGTGTAGTTCAAAAATGATATGTTGGGTAACTTTCAATACTTTTGAAGGTCATGGAAAATCCATTGTAATAACCAATAACCTATGCTTAGCAAGGACACCGGGAGCTATTATAAAACATAAAATTGAAGTTCATGAGCGTAGAAAGTTTATGCATTATATTTCGTGCTGTCGGGCAGTTTTTAAATACTACCAAATCCAGGAATCACCCATTTACAATAGTTCACATTAAAGTAGGTATATTCAGTGAACACTTGTTCTGCATTCAACTTTAAAGGGATAGAAAATCGAAGCTGTTATGTAAACTATGCTCATGGATAGATTGCTTTAATAATGAATGTTTCATTTTCCTTCATTGACTTCCTTCACCTACATAAAGGTCAAGGTTGGTGATGGCGGTAGCAAAAGTGATTCAAATCATTAAAAATTGTTGGTTTTTACTTTTCTAGGTGTCTTATTCTATACTCTTGGTACTTTGTTAAATCAGTTCTGTGATTACGCAATGCTTTCAAATCGCATAGTATAATACATATATTTTGTATTCTGTGCTTGACAGATCAAAAAATATTTCGCAATGGAAATTTTGATTTTAAACGTATTGAAAGCATATAATGCATTTTATGTGTAATTTGCTAAAGGGCTCACGCATAGAAATATGTATTTAGTAAAAACGAAGAAGGAAGAACATTTACAGTTTCTCCTGGCTTCAGATTTGATGATAGATTTCGCACGATGGTGGATTAGATGAAACAAAGAAAGTTTGAAATGAGGAAGCAAAAATTATGATTTATAAATGCCTGTGCTCGTATGTAAAAAAAAGTTGTAAAAAACCTGTAAAAAACTGCTGCTCGCTGATGTTGACTCTTGAGACTTCTGTTTGTGCATTGTATTTGATGGCGAGCTTTTCCTTCTCAAGGACGAGCTGGCATGGGTTCAGTTCATCCGTCTAAAACAGAAAATTGGCAAAGACTTGTTTAGCTTAGCATTCTCCTTTTGCTAACGTAGCGTACACCACAATGTGAACACTTTTAACATCTGACTACGCATCATGCATTCCCTTCCAATCATGGAAATGGAATGCTATAGTTGTCCTAAAATAGAAGATGTATTTTAAAAATGATATAAATAAAAATAATAATATTCATCGATCATTTCTGGTACTTGAGAGCCCACAGGAATATGTTTTTCAAGTTTTATTAGATTTTTATCTACTTACAAATTTTTTGTATACACCTACCACATTTAAAAGTTTTAAATGTGTTAGATGTAATAAGGTAGGCAAATAAAATTAGACGAAAAGCGCCGCCTTTGTTCTTGTCGTAAATAAAACGGCCGTTTTTATTACGCTTGATTTAATGGGTATCAAATTAATTGCACTTCAGAATTTAATGCATCTGTGGAGAGGTACCCCGTGAGGTTTTGTATTGGCTTTGATCATCCAAAAAGTTCATGGGCAATGAATAGCAGAGCCACAAAATATCTTTTCGCGTTGCGTTGGCTGAAGCCTCATCTTCTGTTTGAACTTGAGCTTTAAACACTCATGCACACAGACTTTGAAGGCCATCCAATTTTCCGATGATGAGGATGCTTAGGCATGGATGTACTAAATGTATGCGAAGTTTCATTGAAGTAGGATTGCACGACATAAAAGACTTGCCTAAAGAATATTATGTCTTCGAAGTTTGCAGACAGACATAATTTCCAATAGAACAACCGCTGAGCTAGCCAGCCCATTTGAAATGGTTGCTGTACAACAATGCAAGAGTAGATGAGCAAAAAAGTAAATACGGAACATACCACCTGCTACAACCTTGTTAGCATAACTAACCTACATCACGTCTACGATGATATTTAAAAAATATCAAAATAAAGATTATGTTCAATCAACTCCTCATATGTATGATCTGCTTCACTCTCACATGCTGATTAACGTGGTTGCTTGTCTGGAACCGGATTCATTTGCTGATGTGATGATCATACGACTGACTTGAGTTAATTTTTAAAAAGAGGTAGAGAAGCGTTTTTGTAATTCACATTTTTATTCACGGAATCAGACGACTAGTAGCTCTGGCTCTGATCGTATCATTCAACTCTTATCTCATTTCTGTTTTTTTTTGCATATGAGGTACAGCCATAATAGAAATCGCGATTGATGTGACTTGCTTTGCAAACTGTATAATACATATTTTAGATAAATACTAATACAAGCTCGCAGTCAGCACTTCTTCGGCTGGACTATAAACTGGCCAACGAGTAGATAGATATAGTAAGGCAAAAACGTATCTTTCGATGATCAATAACTTTAAACTTTAAGCATGAACTGTACATTCAGCATATCAGTAATCAGATGTGACTTGCTGTGAAAAAAAAATCAGTAATCAGATGTAATGTTTTGGCATGGTCCTCACCTTGCCTTTAAGGCAGTATCAAGTTTTGGCATTTGTTTTTTCATTCATTCAAATGCGTTTCGCTAACTGCCGATATTATTTATTGGATATATGGGCAGGTGATCACTGTCGGCTGACTTTTGTCTTTTTATTTACATCAGTATTCGTGGTTCGTATTGATGCCGATGCCATGCACGCAATTAAAATCGCACGTGGAGGAAATGACCTTCTGAAACACATATTTATGTGCATTTATTTTGGAACTGCACGCTTGCCTCTCGATCCATTTTAGGAACCTATTTGTTGTGATTGTATGGAACCTTGTTTTCCCCGTTTTTTTTTAAATAAATGCGGATTCCCTAATGCTGCTGCTTTTTCTTATATG
Source organism: Seira ritae (assembly GCA_027744415.1). Taxonomy (NCBI): domain Eukaryota; kingdom Metazoa; phylum Arthropoda; class Collembola; order Entomobryomorpha; family Entomobryidae; genus Seira; species Seira ritae. Next base: position 5,490 of record JAHZNI010001071.1, read on the forward strand.
CATGATGTATGAGCAAGGAAATCACTGAGTTTGACATTGAATGTAGGAGAAAAAAATGTGCATTTCATTTTCATCACGTGAAATGAATGCTTTTTCAGGAGACAGACAAGCCAATGAAGGAAACATGTTGGGATTTATGACCGTTTTAAAATATCTATAAAATTAGCTTGTAGGCCGTAGGCATGATTCATGAACGCTCTAAATTACATATTGTTAGGAGTAGGACCATTATATTCTTCCATTTTTGTTACACATGCACTTTAATTTATTCTCTCTCGATTACCTACACTTTTAGGATGCCCTGGGTTAAAGCATTATATTATAACATAACTTAAGTTTAAAGCTGTGATATATTTGTCTCACTTTATTCTTCACGCTTTCTAACTTCGCTTGTGAAAGGCTGAAATATGATGCATTGTACTATTATTGAAACAGCTGAATTTTTATGCTGTTCACACCACTTGTGAAAACTGTAGCTTACACATGTTCCTTAATTTTTTTCATTTGTAGAGTTCAGTTCATGATACAATCGAATTGCAACACTACATGAGCATACGTAATAGTTTTTTCTGCATTTTTTCATAAAAATATAAATTTTTTAATGCGAAAAATTAACGAATTTTGTTTTCGGAAGTAGTAAAGACACCTAAATATTTTCATACTATTTAAACGTGCCTGAGTTTGAATTAGCAAAGCTTTTATTGCCATTTTTTGCTAAACGAGGAAGTCTGTCATAATCATCATCATCGCCAGTAAGTACTATACCCCGAGCAAAAAAAATTGCCCAATCAGTATAAAATGAAAAGCATTTTTAGTGTTGAAAGCGCTAGACTATACCATATCATCTAAACTTGCTAGTCAGTCAGTCACTGTCACATTCAGCGGAAATTCCCCAGCTAAAAGGCACACCATCCCCATCTCAAAGGGCACACCAACCACTTTTATTTTCATTTATTTACAAAACACAAACCACTTTATTGGCTTCAGCAAACTTGATTCATTTCATCATAAAACATATTATTGTACTTTTTTCTTCAAAAAATTGAACTGTCTACTATGGTCCCAATTTTCTATGGTACATAGTATAACTGCAAGCAAGACTTTCCCTTCAGAAAGCTAGTCTACCTTGTTCGTGACTATAAGCATAAAAAAGAAGAGACTCAAAACATGCGAAATTTTTTCGATGCGGTTGATTATTGAATCCCTTAAAAATGTTGGATAGAATGAGTGACTACAATTTACTGGTGTGTAAGCGAAAACGAATGTTGCAAGTAATGCTAATAAGAAAGACTTTTATATCAAATCGCTCAAGTGTTTTTTCCTCTTAGGAAATCTTCTATCTGCTCCTTAGTCACATTCAAGATTTTTTTGTTTCTTAAATGAGACGAAATATAGCGCATCGTAGCAGCGTAAGCTGAGAAGAGGTGGTGCAAAGCACCGTGAAATAAATACACCAGCTTAATATGACGATATGTGGTATGGTGGTGGTGATGATGATGATAGTGATTTGCTGCTTTGCTTTGAATAACAGGATTTGTAATATAGGTCGTGCAAAAAATACTCGCAAGAGCCAATCCAATCCACAACACACCACGCTTTTTTATCCACGGCATTGTACCACAATATAAGCTCAAGTTGATTGTGTTTGAGGAGAACCTTATGTTGTTCGCCATCATCATCATGATTATGCGTTCTTCTTGAGATCTTTTTTAATGTCTGCAGAAAAAGACGCTGTGTAATGGTGATAGCGCATTGAAAGAGAGAAACTTGAGCAAGCACGGTGAGACGTGAGGAATCCTTTTTTGTTAAGAAAAAGTGTTTCACTCTTAGGAATGCATGGCGAATTTTTTGGTAGATGATGATGATGCATGACTTCAACTAGTGGAGTAAGGTGGTAGGTAGGTGCTTGGAATGCGAGGATGATGTAGTTAGATTTCTGAAAAAATTTACTTTTAAAATTGTGCAAAAATCTATTGACACATTGCATCTGGGAATCAAACTTTGTTCCAAGTCTCGCTTCCAAAGGATTTATTTCCCAGTCTTTTGTGATTACATTAAAGATTCGGTTTCTCCCATGCATCTAAAGTGAACCAATGAGGTGGTTGTCTCGTTTATTTTGCGTAGGCCAGCCGTTGTATAACTGAAGTTAAAAAAGTAAGGATCATTCCTGGGAAAAATGATAAAATGGATGAAAATCGCCAGTCCCGTTTTTTTACGGCTCGTTGATTTCACTAAAGGGCCGACATCTTAATAAGGGAAGCTTTTACAATTTTGTTGGCAAAAAATCTAAATTTCTGTGTAATGGTGATAGCGCATTGAAAGAGAGAAACTTGAGCAAGCACGGTGAGACGTGAGGAATCCTTTTTTGTTAAGAAAAAGTGTTTCACTCTTAGGAATGCATGGCGAATTTTTTGGTAGATGATGATGATGCATGACTTCAACTAGTGGAGTAAGGTGGTAGGTAGGTGCTTGGAATGCGAGGATGATGTAGTTAGATTTCTGAAAAAATTTACTTTTAAAATTGTGCAAAAATCTATTGACACATTGCATCTGGGAATCAAACTTTGTTCCAAGTCTCGCTTCCAAAGGATTTATTTCCCAGTCTTTTGTGATTACATTAAAGATTCGGTTTCTCCCATGCATCTAAAGTGAACCAATGAGGTGGTTGTCTCGTTTATTTTGCGTAGGCCAGCCGTTGTATAACTGAAGTTAAAAAAGTAAGGATCATTCCTGGGAAAAATGATAAAATGGATGAAAATCGCCAGTCCCGTTTTTTTACGGCTCGTTGATTTCACTAAAGGGCCGACATCTTAATAAGGGAAGCTTTTACAATTTTGTTGGCAAAAAATCTAAATTTTGTTCTGGTACACAGTAGGTACTAGTACCGTAGCGGAGGTTGTAAAAGATAATGTGGCTCTCAATCCTAGTTTCACATAAAACCCTTCTAAAAAAATAGCAAAAGATGAAATGAGATTTTTTAATGTTGTTGAATTTCGACCGTTCAGAATCTTGCAAAAAATCTATTTCTTATACATAATGCACTTTATTTTTAGTGTGTAAATAGATGCAATCAAATGTTCTGGGAAAGTTTAGAGTGAATGTTTCAAATCACCTGTGCGGATAAAGTCAATCATGATGAACGATGATGACGCAAAAAATACACGAGCTTTTGATGTGTGCACTGATAAATAACACAGGAGTAGTAGTGCAATTATACTGATCCCTGACGTTTTAAAAGATGTCAGTTTTTTCGCATTATCGCATGCTGGCTTTTATTATCCGTTTTAACCATTTTAGTGTTGCTTCGTGAATAATAAACCCTTTAATGGAGGTCATTATATCAGCCCTTGAAACGTACGTAGTAGATATCCCATCATCATCACAGAATCAAACAATGTTACGGGAGTAGCAAAAAATACTCAGTTTTATTTATTTCACGTAACATGTTTCAGGTCCTTAAGATCCCTGTATCACTTGAAGCATGAAGCCTTGCATTGTTTCTTGAAATGCTTGTTTTGTTGTTGCAGTTAAGAAATGATTAGACCTTTTCAGTCCCACGTCCCCTTTTTACTTCATTATTATGATGATAGATATATTTGATATACTCACGCATTTTTATTTCATTAGGGGCCCCTTTTTAATGAAAAGGAAAATCTAAGGTATAACCTGGGCCTGTCACTTTCAAAGATAAAAACGTTTTATTATTTGCTCGCGTGCAGGTACACGATTGAAAATTACTATCTGGGATGGGTTAATATTTCAAGGGATATCATAAAAATTCATTTGCTTGCATTGCACTGGGAATTGACATCGAATGAAACAGGATTCAGCATTCTGAACTGAAGTCACAAAATCACAAGCATTCAATTCAGTGAACAAGAGCAGGACTGGCGTTGTGCGTATATAGCGTTGTGCTTGCTGATCACTTGAAGCCCATCCTTCACTCGGAAATTACTATGTTTACGAAAAATCTCAGCGCAAGAATTTTGCGATAGTATGGATGGATGTTCGTATTCGTATACGCATATTCATGATAGTAGTGGAGTGGAGTTGGAGTAGTGACCCTGAGGTAGTCGAAGACTGCACGGTTTAAAAAATTACAATGAAGTGTAGCAATATAGAAACGTTGCTTGTTTGACAAGAGTTTCCTTTTATTGTGTTTTGTAGAAATGCATGGAGCACAAGGAGATATAATATAGCGAAATGAAATTGCTGTTGCCACTCCACCATATCCATTTAAACTCCTTTCATCATTATCATCATATCATGAGTTTCTGCCTCTTGCTGTGTGTTTCCCCATTTAATCTCTTTGATTCACATAAACGCACAACGTATAATCTAGGGAAGCTTCTGAAGGTTTGGTGGGCAGGTAGGTAGGTAGGTAGCAGGTAATAGGTAGCTTCAATGTTGTATGAATGAGGTACCGTTAGATTTGGCAACAAATGCTACAAATGCCTTGTCCTGCTGATGGAGATTGCATTCCTTAGCTGCCCAAGTGGTGGGATTTAGCATGTTATTTTTATTAAGTATTGTTCTATTACGCTCCATTGAAAAGAAAAAAATGTGTGATGGCAGTTTCAAGGTAACTCGCATTTTTAAAGCATACATATGTATATATATATCCATACTTACTAAGTCTGAGTAATGTAAATGGCAAAAGTCCTAAAGTGAAATGACATGAGCCTTATTGCGGATTTAAAGCACTGCATGAAGTTGTCCATTTTTACGAGATACCGAAATAATTGCATGCCTACGTAAAGCCCTTTTCTTTTCGTTCTTGGGGATTCCAAAATAAAAGTTCGTGAGTAAGTTTTCCTTGAAAATCAGAATTTTGCCGTAAAGTTTTGACAATGCTCTCAGCTAAGCAAGCTAGTAGGCTACATGCTACCAAACTTTGTATACGCGAGTCTTGCAAAATCAATGCGGCTACTTTTGTCTTTTTTTATGCTCATTAACCTGGCGGATCATTCACACATGTATACAAATGCTGTAGTTGCTGTTCTTTGCTGAACAAGACATGGTAAGCTCAATCGAGCGAAGAAATCATATCGGAATTTTTATCGTGTACAAATGTCGCTTGTTAAACTAATTAAAGGAAAGGTAAGATGGAGTTGGCTTGTAAATGTCAGCTCTACTATTTTAAACCCCCTAGCTTTTAAATTAAACGTGTAAGTCTACTAGTCTGCCTGCGCTTTGTAATTATAATATTATACAACCTAGAGTATCCACTATATGCATGCTACTTCATCAGAACATCATCAGCAGACGTTGTCCTTGCTAACAAACAAAGTTTGTGTATATATATTTGTCTTTACATTGTATTGTACAATGTTTCGTAAAGAACAAGGT
>JAHZNI010001072.1:0-10872 GCA_027744415.1 Seira ritae
GCTACGTCCAGAAAGCTTCATCATGAGTAGGAATGACTTAATTACTGCTGCAGTTATCTCAGGGAAGTCTTCCTTTGGTATGCATGCATGTAAATAAGTTTTGAATATAATTTATGAAAAAGTCTTCCTCACGTACGCTGTACGTTTCTATACGTTTACGTCCATCTTGCAACGCGATTATTAATAGTTACAAGATTTCGCGGGCGTCTTTGATTCCAACGATTTGGAGCAATCGAGAATATATTTATTTCGTATGTATATTTATGCCAAAATGACAGAGAAAAACCAAGCAATCAATAACGATCTTCTCTTTTTATCTAAATCCAAGCATAATATAAAAAGGAAAGAAGACATCTTCATTCTTCAATGCGGTCAACAAAAGTACAACGCAGAACTACAGATCTGATCTGATCGCATAAGTGTGGACTTGTGCATAAATTATAACATAACCAGACACAAATAATTATTGCAAAAGACAGGGACTACACACTAGTCATACATATTCGATTGCCTTCTTCACTTTCGTTTTTCGATTAGTTTTAATTACGAAAACGAAACCTATTCATTATGAGGCCACGAAAAAATCGCCCTTCGTGTCGCATCAAAACATTATGATGCGAAATATCGTATGTATGTAGTTCTTCACAGGATTATTATTTACGGTTATTTAGGCACAAACAAAGCAAATGACTTGAGACTTGATGATAGGGCCACGCCACGGGCCATGAAATGTGGCAAGAACTATGCACGCACATGCAAATCATCTTTTTTGTGTTTGTACCTAACATGGCGTAACAATAATGACAGGTGCCGTTCTAAATGTCTTAAAAGAGATTAAATTTTAATCCATGGTGCTTTAACTCTTTCTCTTGCTGCCATTCATGAGAGTAGTGCTAGTGCTGAGTACCATTCGGTTCAGCTCACTGGGAAGAGTTCCTAGTTAGGGTTTCCTCTTCAGTGAATTGCTTCACGTAAGAAAGAAGTGAAGCATTGCTCTGGCTTGGCTTGCCCGGCACGAGTTACAAGTTACATGGTAAAGCCACATGAAAATCAATTTTTTTAGAAAATTATAACACCAAAAATTAGACGGAAGTCTATCATGCCATGTCTTCGTATCTAACTAAAACAATCGAAATTGTTTGTTCATGTGATGTCACTTTTTCACATTTTCGCCTTCTCAAAGGATTTAATTGTTGAACTGCAGTAGAGGGTAGTGGGTTTATTTTATGCATGCGCTGTAGTATTGAGCCACGGCCAGAACACAGCGTAAACGCCACAGGCAGCAGAAGGATAACGCTGATTTCAACTCCTACCCAAAACCCCTATCAAAAATTCCAATCCTTGTTTTATAGCAATTTTTTGCCTGCCTGCACAGTGCACACGTTACCAAAAACCAAACGGAGACGGAAGGTAGGGGTAGGGATAGGAAAAGATGATCTGAAATCCTTTGTATTGCATTGCGGTTGTTGCAAGCGACGTCCTACTGTCCTACTTCTATTCTAAATATTCATCTCTAGAAGATTGCATGGTGGCGAAAAATGTGAGACCAAACATGTGCAAACTCTTTACCGATTTGCGATTCTCAAACATTTTTCCGAATTCTTATGAGTTTTACTAGTCTCGACTCTCGACTAAAAGTAGATAATATCCATTTATTGTAATGAAGATGATGATGGCCTATGTACCTGTTTCGAAAATTATGAAACGCGTTTGTTAAGTTTCCAATGAAATTTTGCTTTCAATGTCGAACATTTTTTAAAATCTGATTAGGAACATGTCAGGGTCATTTAACGCAATACATGCTTACAAAGGTAGTTATTAACAGCTTGACATGAAAAAGCAAAAGTTTCATCGATGAAACACTTTTTTCAAAAGAAAGATAAGACGTTGTGAAAAACGCTCCAGTGACTGACATGACTGCATGCACCACACTAATAAAAAGCAATGAAAAACAATTAATCTATGTAGCTAGCTCGAATTTACGGACAGTTGCTCGTGAAAATTAATAAATTATCTGCAAAATATAATACTTCCTTTTATTGTCTTCGTTTTTATATCTCAAAAACTCATCATCACATATTATATTATTCAAAAGCTTGGACATTCATAATCGTAATTATATACGCTTCAGGAGAAACCTGATTTTGATGCTGACTCAACTGAATCTGAAGCATTCTTGTTACTCTTGTTCTTGTTATATATATATTTTCCCTAAACTTAAACTTTCTACCTCAAAATACTGACCGCATAAAAAACATTTACCTAGTGAGTAATGTGGCGAGCATAAACGACATAAACATCATCAATTCCAATTATGTTTTTGCTCTACTCTACTCTACTCTACATTAATCTCATGATAATATAATAACTTCGTGAGTCTATATTATGGAGATTTTTTTTCAGGCATTATGTAAAAATCTTGTGTTATACCAACGATTTAAATTATTCCATAGAGTTTGCATCATTGCAGCTTGCTGACATAAATCGCTTAAAATTACTGGTAATTGCTGTTCAAATTGCAATATTCAATGGCTCGAAAATTTCTCAAAAAAAAACTTCGATGATCTAGCTACAAACAACGCTTGATTCAAATACACTTTAAAATTCTTCTTTGTACATTTCGCTATCCTCATTCCCTTTTTTTCGAAGCATAAGTGTCTTCATTATATATTCGAAAAACTATCAGTCATTTATAATAATAATAAAACAAGTAAAACATAGAATTGCTTTTTAGACAGGTAAAAATTCATCCTTATAATTTCTCCCACGAAAATGGAAGGATAAAGTGAACCTTCTTGTTCTCCTGTGAAATAACTAGAACCTAAAATTTGTTGCATATTTTGCACTAATGCAACTGCTTAAAGTATATATTATACGACCCCTACTATATATATTGCATCTAAATTGCTTAAACTAATTAATTGTCATCATATTTTAAATCAACAAAATAATAATATGGGAAAATATTTAGGAAAAAAATTCAAGGCTAAAATCTGAAGAAGGAAAAAAGCAGTCGTTTAAAATAAGAACAGCTCTAGCTCTACACAAACTAAACACTAGGTAGATATGTGCTTAATATCGCAATAAAAATTTTTTAATTTAAAACATTTCGGAAAGCGTATCACATCACTCCAGACATCTTCACCACATCTCCAGACTTATTCCGGCTTCCTGGTGGAAGTCCATTGCAGTAAATGTCACTCTCCATTTGCTTATTCTGTACGAATCTGATTCCATGGCCGGACTGCTGGTGCATCCAGTGGTACATTACGTAGGCTCCAAAACCCCACACACAGATTATTCCTAGGGCTGCGATCACTCCAACAAGGCAGATAAGGTGGAGGAGTCCTTCCGCCAAGATACAGATTGTTTGCCACCTGATGGAAAATAGGAATGTCGATTATAATAAACGTTTACCCTGTAATTGTTTGCTCATTAATTATACATATTACATGAGTAGGTAATAGACATTGATTGCTTAATTTTATTTTTAGCCTTACATTTTAAAGGGCTACGTTGAATGAGAGTGATATGGACTAAAGGAATGCACTAAATGAATCCACTCGCTCACGAATCCTTTTTTACTTTAGTCTTAGTCTGCTACGAATCCGAAATATTTTATTTTAGTTCACAACTCCGCTTTTAAAACTCCACTCGAACTCCACATACAAATATATGTAAATCACGACCACAAAAATTCTTTTCTGCCGACTATGTACTTCCTGAAACTCACGTGAATTTTATATATATTTTTTCAAGCTTCTGCTTATTCAAAGTCAAAAATGCAACTGGTGACGTGACGGTAAAAACCGTAGAATGGGACACTCAATCAGCGAGAGCAAAAAAACGTTATGAGTTATATAGACTTAGGAGATAAAATACAACTCTTTCAAACCAACTTCGCTGATGCCTTACTGTTTTTATCTGAAGGTACTCTCGTGGGTTAACCACAACTCGCTTGATGTTGATGCTGATACTCCACTAAACTTTGCTTTGCTAAAAGACATAAGACATGATAGTAGGTATGTAGGCATTCATATTCTTCGTCTCCGTTGCATGCAAAAAAAGTAGCCAAAGCCAAGCCAATTTTTTTCATGTGATGTGATGAGCCTGCCTGACAGAAGGAAAAACTCGTTTTTCTCTCTTGGAGGAATAATAATAATGCATATAATATAGTCAGTTCTTAAATTAACTACTAAATGTATTTACTGAACCTCAAAAAGAGATGAGGATATACTGATATACCTAACAATACAAATTTCTCACTAGACCGACATGTTATTAAGTATGTAGTGCTCACTCGGGTTTTAAACTGACGATTATCATCATCGCAATGTCATAGGTATTATTATGATTCCTATCAGCTTATTTTAACGCTGATGCAATGCATGGCTGAACCTAGGGGACATTAGTAACAATGAAGACGCTTTGTTTCTTCATAAGTACATCTAGATACATTCATTGTATTTAGAAGCGCTCGCGTATGTGAATCCTCTTCTTCTTCTTCACGAAACGAAACAATGCGTTCCATTCTTATTTGGCCAAGAAGACACTAATAGACAGGTCGTTGCAGTTTAAATGGATGAATGAAAATAAAACAAGGGTTGTATGAGATAGATCGAGATGAGATGACTTATGCATTGTTTCTTGCTTGTATAATATAGTGTTATTTTTTTGAGATTTTTATGAACAGAATCTTTGATTGTGATTGTATTGCGGATGTTAGGAGAGCTTAGCTAGAAGGGTCCAAGGGAATCATCTTGAAAATCATTCATTCTTACACAAATACAGACGTCAGGGATTAGATTTAAAGTCTATAAGCAGCGCAGGGACAATGCCAACATTGCCAACTTATCTTCAGGATTGTCTGAACCTGAAGGCGGTTGAAATTAGCGACAGTTCAAGGGCCCAGTCTAATGAGCTTACGGTACGTGAAGTTTGCATGGATTTTGACGCAAGTTAATTTAGGTGCTTCGCAGTACCTGCATGGATATGTGTGAAGCAAACAATAAGGATGGAGGTGGTTAAATTTTGATCATGAGCGTGATTGTGATCATATTGTTCAGCAATTGGGAATTTTCCAATCGTACTTTTATCGATGTCAACGTCAACAATGACGCATTGTTATTGTCATTGTTGGGAAATATACTTACATAGAATGTCTTTTCAAGGGACATATTGCATTAGTCAGATAAGTAGTCTTAACAGATGCAACGTGGGGACTAGGTACTTAAATGGAAGAAAATAGCGTAAGAAAGATTACACTTTAATGAGGGATCATATCATGTCATTGCAATTTTGAAATTTTCAAGCAGAACATGCTTTACAGAGCGTCTCACCATGCATGATGCGAAGCAAGTACCTTTTGCCAAAAAAATCGCAGACGGTAGTCCTTATTTCTGTATGAGTCATGTCTAGGTCATGAAACCAGAAAAAAAGTAATTTAAATAAGACCCTTCAGTGCCTTGGCATGTGCATGTAGCAAGTCCCCTTTTCTGAAAGAACATTAAGAAAGGGAGAATGAATGGCGGAATGAGATTGGAATTTTTCATATATTATTACGTCTGTAGGTTTAAAGGAGATCTTTATAGTGTATACGCCATTTTGAGAAGCAATTGGGTCACATCGCACATATCTCAATCTCTTGGGTGTAAGTACAAAGAACACTCATATAATAATTTACTTTGTCCCTTGTGATTTGATGTGGCGTATGGATCATATTTCGATTTTCATAGAAAGACGCGCCGCGACATACCGTGACCGTGAAGAGAAGACGGAAAGATGCATAATATAGTAATTTTGAGGAGCTCTTTGTATGTATCACTTCAATTATACTACTTACTTATTACTTGGCCTGACCTATCGAGCGTTTTACTACGAATACAATTGGTGTGTCATATGTCACCTTCAAAAGGGGATAGGAATAGCTAGAGCTAGTCTAGTTGTATATGGTTGGTGCAACCGACAATGGACTTGATTACGTAATGCTGTAATTTTTTGTGATTTTGATGTGAATGATGATGGCTCATCGTATTTATCTTGCAACAGACGTACCTACAAACATATAATTTTTTTTTAATTTCGGTATAGCATGTTCCGACTGTTCCTTTGGGCTTTCAATTATTTTTCAATAATTGCTGATAAAACTTGTTCTACTCTCTACCCTCACCCCCTTCTGCATCTCCTCGTCAATTAATTTGTCATCTGCACGAACGACAGATACATACGTTAGGTAATGGTAATGCCACGTGGTACAAAATTATGAGTTATTTGGCAAATTACTGGACTATATTTCTACATTTGAAAGCGAAAAAAGCTAATTGGTCATTGCTAATGTTTCTAATAGTCGCCAAGAGCAAAATATTAAAACAAAGATTGAAGCCATCAGATCAGCAAGCTGTTATTCCTGAAAGTTGCGAATTATTGTAAAAATCCAAAGCATGCAAATCATAATTGAATTTCCCTAGTCTTGCTTTGTATCCCTAATACGTAGTAAGCCAATTGCAAAAGTCTTCAGACTCAAGATGGCTCAACCGAAACCAGGCATTCGACGTTTTATGAACGTCGTGACCCTGACACCTGACGAAGATGTGCCACTAGACGCAGATGAAACCGTCTACGCTGATGAACTCGAGACAAGATGGAAGGACTTTGTTCAGCGTGTTCGAGTTCACGAGATGCTAAAGTGCATGCAATCCCACTACGAACGGCTCAAGGTTCTCCGGGAGCACACCGAACTAGATGAAATGCTCATAGCGCGACACAAAAATCTCGACGACTTTGACTACAACGTGAAGAAGCATGGCAGTGGCGAGGAGGAAGATGACGAATCAGAGTCCGACATTTTTGACGATGCCGACGAAGATCAAGCTCGAAAGCAAGAGGAAGAGCGTATTCGGAAGGAGATTGAGCGAAAAAATGATGAAATTCTTAAGAAAGGATTGGACACTCTGTTCCTCCGAACTCAGGCTGAGGAGGAGGCGGCCATCACACAAATCTACCCTCCCCTCAAGAAGGTCCTCGCTGATCCCAAATACGTGGCCAAATGTGCCTCCATCATGTTCCGAACCAGGTCAGGCATTACGGAGAAGGAGTTTCAAATGATACTCGAGCTCTGCGATGACAAGCTGGAACGACAAGCTTTGAAGGATGCTTTCGAGGAGAACAAGTACCGAGAAAAGTATTTGCATAATGCAGACGAGCGGAGGAAAATGCTTTATGAGTTCATCAACAGCAACTTCTTCGTCCGCTTCATGTTGATCACTATAACCATTTCTATTATTGGAGTATTTATGCTCACGTTTGAGAACATTTTTATTCATTATGGTAAAAAGCTATAATTTCTTAACTGAGATTACCTAAATGACTCTAATGTTGATCACTATAACCATTTCTATTATTGGAGTATTTATGCTCACGTTTGAGAACATTTTTATTCATTATGGTAAAAAGCTATAATTTCTTAACTGAGATTGCCTAAATGACTCTGATCTACACATATTATTATCCTTACTACAGCTTTCCCCTTGATTGTCTTGGACAACTGCATCGTTGGAATTTTTGTAGTGGAAGCCACTCTCAAGCTTATCATTTACAAAGAGGACTATTTCAAGCAGCCTTGGAATATTTTAGATATTATGATCATCGTAGTTAACTTTGTGTACAACTACAACAGCTTTAAAAAACAGCATGCAAATTTCAATGGCGGTAAAAATTATTTCGACGCTATAACTGATTCTCCGCGAAATATTTATCTTATTCAGGGAAGTGTCCGTTGAGATGATCACAAAAACACTTGCGCTCAGCGTGGATATCAACCAAAACCTCTTCTTTAAAATCCTCAAGAGTCTACGTGCACTGCGATTGCTTTGCATAATCAAATTCCTTCCTAATCTACAAGTGATCGTGACTACCGTGTTCCAAAGCATGTTATCCTTGGGTGAGTTTACTTAATTATTACTTTCCAAACTTTTCTTTGAAATTATGTAGATACCAGAGTGTTAATACTTATTTATCTTTCTATTGGGTTGGTACAGGTTCGATTGCTGTGCTGATGTTTCTCTTCATGTTCGTGTTTGCCGTGATGGGCCGAGGATTGTTTTCTGAAGATTCTCCAGAGTACTTTGGAACGCTTTGGTTTTCTTTCGTGACACTATTCCAGCTTCTGACCTTGGACAACTGGTTTAATGTTTTGAGACCGATATTGAATAACCCGACTCAGAATACTTTGGAACGCTTTGGTTTTCTTTCGTGACACTATTCCAGCTTCTGACCTTGGACAACTGGTTTAATGTTTTGAGACCGATATTGAATAACCCGACTCAGTACTGGATCATGTTTGTATACCTCTTTGCTTACATTGTCATCGAGAACTTCGTCTTCTTGAAGTAAGCTTACCTAATTCAAGTTGTAAAAGTAAGGAATACTGAGACTTCCTAAAAAGGAATTCGAATTTTTTCGATGAAAACAGCTTATTTGTTGCTGTACTCGTGGACAACTTCCAACTGACCCTGGCGGCCACAGAAATTAAAAAGCATAAGGAAGCTCTCATTTATCTCGAGGAGAGTGCAAAATTCGATGAAAGTGTTTGAGGAGCAAGACACAATGATTAGGAACGTTGATGCTGGTGAAACGGATGGAGGTTATGTTGATGCAAGTCAACCGGAAATGCGCGTGCCCAATTATTTCCCAGTTAGCGAGAACTCAAGGTGATTAGAATTTAAAATAAAATGGGATAGTTTGCTTTATATTAGTTACCTTAAAGATGGGTTTGGTTTGCACTTATAACAGGGAGGAAGCGTTACTTGACCATATCTTTAAGGACTTGTGTTCTCTGGATTTTGAACGTTTCTTGTGGCACCGGAGGCTTTGCATTTTGCATCATATTCTTGACCAGGCAATCACAGCAAAGGTGTGTTTGGTTGCCAAATTGCAGAAAAGCTTTCTTATTTTATTCAAACTCCAATCCAATCTATACTTGCATTTACATAAGTACATATATGTAAATTGAACCTTTTGCAGCGTAACTCGTGGATGGTTCAAGATAATCAAGATGAAGCCGAATTGGATAGACTAGGAAAAGCGTAAAGCTCCTTATTATGTTTGTTTAAATCAATATAATTGTTAAAAACTATTGAATATGTCGATGTGCACATAATCATATTCATTTCTAAGAACATTAATTATTGGGAATGTTGGAATGTAGATTTTATTAAAGTGCTTTTCATACAACTGTTTTATGACAGTCTAATTGTTCTCAGTCACATGTATTTCCTTCACAAACGAATTTAAAATTGATTGTGTTCCGAGAAAGTGCTCATCCAGACTAGTTGGAAATGCTTTAAAAAAATATTTCCAGGTCCTGTTGTGTCAAAGCCAAAATGAACGGCAATATCCCTTGAAATAAAACTAAACGGGATATTTTAATTAAAAATCATAAATATTCATATTCTCTGCTCATAACAAATTTTTTTCTGCGAAGAAAGACCAGAGAACCTCAATCAAAGCACCATCAAAATGTGGCGCGGCAGACAGATGCATAAGACTTGAAGCTTGACTAATTGAAAACTCTCTTTCAAAAGCCAGAGAGACGAAGATGCAGTCTGCGATTTGCATAAGAAAAAGCTCTGCAACTTTGCACCCTGTCCCGTTGCTGCTTACCCTCTTCCTTGAATTTTACATGAAAAGCACAAATTAGATGCGAGTAGTGGAACGAGGTGAAATTTTGTAACTCTTTTAGTTCCAAGCCCCCGCATCAAAACCTCCAAAAGCACAAAATGCAAATGTATGGAACATTTGTTCCAACAAAATTAAGGTAAAGGAGTGCAAATGGAAGAAAAGGGGAAAGTTTGAAATGAAAGATGGAAAAATATTATGGTTCATGCATAAATATGGAAATTTTTTAGGCCTTTATTTATGACTATGACTTGACTGGATTGTCAGTTCAAAAAATAAAAAAAAACATTCTTCAATCGTCAATCCATCTTTCTTCGAAAGGAAAAGGGTGAATAGAGAATGGTGAAGATGAGGAGGGAGAGCAAATTCTTAATGACGTATCTTGTCTGGATCCATTTATCAATTGTGTTTACAGGTTGCGACACTTTAGTGCACTCGTGTTTCAATCCCCCTTTAGCTTTAGCCTGTCAAACTGCATCTGTTTTAAATTCCATCAATCCAATGCGTATATTAGGTATGTACATACATCAGAGAGAGAAATTTTATTCCACTTTGTTCCGCTGCTTAAAAGTTTTCAACGAACACAGAAAATTCTGTTGGATGACTGTTTATGTTCAAGTATTACGTCACGGTGTAATCGGACTTTTTTCAAGACTCCCCACCCCCTCGTGTCACACTCTTATACATTGTAGGATAGACATTGCAGGATAGGGATTTACACTCGACCATGACCCCCCAACCCCTCACATATGTGACGTAATACTTGAACAGTCCCCTAGATGAAATTCTCTTCTCCAGATTCGCGACTGGACTTTAAGTCCGTGTATGAAGCGAAGCCAGGTAAAGCAAGACTAGCTAAATAAGATTTTAGCCTTCTCCAAGATCTCCTGGCTTTCTCTTATCCATAACTTGTGTTGTGATCACTAAGACCGAACACAACAAGCAAGGACGGGAATAATTAACAGCTCAACACGTAATTGAATTGAAGTGTACCACTTTTTCTCAAATGAGAACACCTACATAATAACAAGTAGCTTTTCATCACGTTGCAGTTTATTCCAAACTCTTCGTCCGTATTACCATTACCTACATGCAGTACGTGTACGACCTTCCCGTTCCCGTGAAAGCATTTTAGCTTCCATCCATACTATAATATGCAATTTGTGTGCTCTGTAGCTACCTTGTCCACCGCACTGG
>JAHZNI010001073.1:0-11205 GCA_027744415.1 Seira ritae
GAGAAGAGTTTTAGGTCGGACGAAAGTTCCATAGGATTTGAAATTGTTCGATACATTTGACTTCCCCAAATATTCAATGTGCCATTGAATCACAAAAATCCACCTGATCCCTTGTTCCTTGGTAATGTCATGTTCCTCCTTGAGATCCCTAAATAGTCCCTTCTTCCGTACGTGACACACAGATGGGAACAAAGTCTTAAATTCCAGGATCTTGTTAGAACCCAACTAATAATAATTAAATTTTTCTCACCATGATTCATTCCTTCTAAAGTCCCTCTAAATATTTGTCAAATGCAAGAACACCGATCCCCCATATTACCACGAACGTTATTGCTGCTATTGCATTCATCGCTGAAAAGCATCTCCATTTTCTGGAATTTCGTTTGAACAACAAACAATAACTTAACGCTATCAACAACAAAGAAATTAGGGATTTAAGAGGATGAAATGCTAAACATAATGAATGGGATAGAAAGAAGGCTTAAAATAAGGTTTTCAGATTTTCTGTTCCTCATCTCCACTCAAAGGTGTACTGCCACGGACAAGTATAATAAATTCTGTGAGATTCAATCAGCATTTTATTTATTTACTTCACACCTTCTTTTCCTTTCCTGTGTTTGACCTTTTCCGTGAAAAATATTGAACGTAGTGGTGGGTAAACGTCGTAGTAAAAGTAAAGGACTGAGATTAAAAACTGGAGATTAAGGACAAACTCGAAAATAAAGAAAAGAACAAACAAGTATATTCCTGCCTCACAATTCATACGTAATTTCGTGTCTTCAGTCGAGCCATTTAATAATCTCTCAGCATTTTTAACAATAGAAATTCCGTCTTTAGATCAGCTCCTCAAAAAAATTCATTCCTCGTTTTTTGTGTCTGAACTGAAGTGAGTGTTGTCGACACAAACAAGGCAGGAGAGAAGGACCTACCGCAAAAAGGCACAACCACTTTTTGTCACATCTTTCATGAGCAAAGAGAACGAGAGGAGAGATGAAATGAAACTGAAATGTACGTGTATTTGGTGTGACGCCTATTGCAATGCCATTCTCCAGACAGAAAGGATGGAATGGAAGGATATACATAATTGTAATCTCCAGCAAGCCAGGTTTGATTCAATTGAAATCGGTTTCCTTATTCTCTAATTTTATGTTGATTTGAAGGTAAGCGAAACAGAGGCTGGCTGACGAGGTGGTGGCGATGACGAAGCGATTCGATTTGGACCCACCATTGTCACTTTTGTCAGTAACACTGTTACACCAAAGGAAAAAATGCATAGGATTTATTGTTCCTGCGCCTATAGATTACCTATATATATTATGCTTCTTTACTTTATACTACCGTCTACCGTAAATACCGTACACAAACTAGGTAGGTAACTGCAATTGCACGAGAGCAAAAGCAATGTTTTATAAGGATGTATTTGTTTGCCTAAAACATCATTAATCCTCTTGGGCTCTGCATATCACACGTTTCTCGTTCATAGTGAATGACAGCGGCAGAGGAATTTTCCTAGCGTGCTTGTAAAAAGTCCCAAATGAAGTTAAACTGTGAAATCCTGTCAGGTTTTATGTGTCGCTAAAAGGACACACCTTTGTTGAGAATTTGCCTTATTACTTCATTGACAACAAATGCGTTTTTTTGGGGTGGTTTGAAAGATTGATGGATGAACGAAAGGGAGGAGGCTGCTCAAACACTCGAAAACAAGAGGATGCTTTAGACAAGAAAAAGAATGAAAGTTTTCTCATGCCGTAGAACAAATAAAAAATTTCAAAGTAAAATTTAAAAAATGGAAAGGGAAAATGGGCTGAATTACTAGAAATATATTTTTTTTTGATCTGACAATCAAAGGAATATTAGCCTTTCCACATTCAGACCTTTTTAATTCCGAGATACTTTACTCGCTGGAAACCTCGAAATTTGAATCATGAATCCTTTGACAAAAGTAGAAAAAACAACTATCCACCTATTGGTCTCCTTTGGTAATATTCTTACCCGGTTACCTTCTTTCTTTCTTCCCATAAGCTATGCATACCTACTAAGATTACTATGCATGGCTAGCAGCAATAACTCCTTTACATTTAGCACTTTCTATTTCAAACAACAATATACCTACTATACATTCTCACGAAACCTTACTTTAACCAAAGCTAGCAAAGCTCGAAAACTACTATTATTATGAGCTTTCACTCTAGTAAAGTCAGCTCAAAGAAACTATGCATATTATGGCTTTTTGTCACACTATTATTCCAACATTGCAATGCATACATATATCACGCACGTCATGTCATGAGTGTGTCTTAAAGTTGGTTTGGTACTTTTCAAAGTTATTGCACTGCAACTGCAACTACAACGGACATACTCTTTGGAATAGAAGGAAAAAGCAATTTATGTCTCTACGCCAAATGCCAACATTGATTCGAAGGTTGTGGAAACTTGCAATATGAGTTGACTGCCCTTTTTCCGCTGAATGTCCGCCTTTCCCTCGTCAGTCGATAGTTGACGTTTCATATAAACAGTCAATTTTTGGTTGTTGTGATGCCAGTGCGGTTGAAAAAGTACACTTTCATCTCATCTATGCCAGGGTTTTTGCAAGAATTTACTGATTTTTTGTGTGTGTACTGTCAAAGTTTCTTGAATTATCTAAATTGCATGTAATGGTTTCATACTATTTATTAGGTAGGTTTTTCCATTGGTTGTGCTGTTGTTGTTTTCGCACAATTTTTATTCCCAGTTGCTTCCTCCTCCTGAAGGTAGAAAGTGCTTAGCTGTGCTGTGCGTTCCTTGAATAAATTCTTATTGAAACTCATTCCTTTCCCCCTTTCGCCATTAAATTTCTGTCAAAATCAAGTGCCAGCCATTATTGCTTCATGACTTTAAAAAGCTAAGACGAGGTTTTGAAACCTTTCCGCGAGTGCCTTTACTCTAAACTAAAGTGAGAAGTGGAAAAACTCACTGTTGGTGTTTTTTGCTGATGTGATATGTGAAAAAAATCTCGAAAACATTTGAAATATCACGAAGCTCTACTCAGCTGGAAATGCAACGCCGGTGAAACTTTCGTAAGTTTTAGACAGTACTTACTCTTCTACACTTACAATAAAGATAAAAAATATTCTTACTTTTTTCCAAAATTGGAAAACCAATAAGTAAGGTTCAAGCAAGCGGTGAATATTGATTGAATGCATCTCGCTCACTCAGCACCACTCCACTACTCCACAGCCAGCATAACGATTTCCTGTTACCCTCGCTTTTCATTAAGCTTCACGTTTTCCATTTTTCATTCCTGCTCGTCGAAATGCCGACATGGGGTTGGCATTGGTGCTGGTGTACAATGCATCAGGGGGAAAATAAAAATTTTCTTCGGGAGAATACGTACAACAATGCTCCATCTAAAAATTCCTGGAACCCAATGAAGCGCTAGAATAGAACCCCTTTCCACGTTTTCTCGAAATATTACAAAACAAAATCTACTGCCTCGTTTTTTTCTTTCTTAAGACGGACTCATGCAGAAACAAATTTTTATAAGAAAGGGAAAACCAAGCTATAAACATAACATAAGTAAAAGAACTAACTTGTCTCCACCATGTCTGATTTTTTTTCAAAGAAAGGAACGATTCAAAAAAGTTTCAACATCGCACTGTCCAACAATATTGTGAAAGAATATGTATTGTCTACAAGGTAGCATTTCCTCTCACGTCCCTTGTCACGAGGAGGTCATGAACTTTCAAGTTTAGCATGTACCATTTTTCAGAAAGACGGAAAAGGCAAAGTTTTTCCTTCGTTGTAAGTTAATGTGACTATAGATTTCCTTTAAGCTATGTTGTAAGTTGTTCAGGGAGCAGTTGGACATGACAAGAGTTGTGGTATGTACTACGTACGTACGTATGTAGTATGTAGCATGCCTTGCTCGTGTGCTCCCCGAAAACTTTTCATTTGAGATTTGCCCAAACGGTTGGTCGGTAGTCGGGAGTGCAAGTAGTCAGTACAAGTTGGTATTAGTAATAATGGTGAACTGTGAGCTTTTCTGTGTTGATGCCTACATGAAGGAAAAGTATTAATCAAAAGGAAAACATGCCACATACGTTGCCTCACGCGTATGTAATGCCTAAGGTATTAGTAAAGCATTAGGAGGGAAAACGGTTCTAAGCGTTATTCACTTTCTCTTCATTACATCCATTTTTCTCATATGGCCAATGAGCCCTCTCACAATCGTAGTATTTACTATCTCACTGATACATAGATGCATGTA
Source organism: Seira ritae (assembly GCA_027744415.1). NCBI lineage: Eukaryota > Metazoa > Arthropoda > Collembola > Entomobryomorpha > Entomobryidae > Seira > Seira ritae. Next base: position 4,247 of record JAHZNI010001073.1, read on the forward strand.
CCAAGTACATTTTATGCGTATCTGAGAAAAAAATGTGCGTATGCTATGCTATGGTGGTGAGTGCATTACCATCAAGGTTTTAACTAAAGCCACTACTGGAAAAAGCTGATATGGGAAGGCTTTCCGTTCCAGAAAAAGGAAAAGTGAGCGAGAGGAAAACACAAGGGGAGGCGAAAATAATAAGAGAGAACAAAACAAGGGGCAACAAAGAGACCACGACCAAAGCTTACTCTATTCACTCGTTGCGTCGCAGTCCTTTTTATTTCTCTCTTGATGTTATTTAACCTTATGCGTAAGACGAAGAACGNTAAGAAGCGATACGATGTGAGAAAAGAATCCTTTCGCGAGCTTACATCCTAACCTTATTCATTTCATACCTTCGGATATGCCCATTAGTGGCATTTGTAAGAAAAAATTTTTTCTCGAACATTTTCCCAAGTTTCTTTGTGCTTCACGCACTTGGGATTTTGGTTGAGGTCCTTTTGTCAGCACCAAGCCAGTTCTCTCTTGATGAAAGAAAAAGAATGTGTGGAAATTTTTATAAACTTTCTCCACAGACTCTTCACGTTTCCTCAAAGTTTTGAATTTTGAGAGAGTAGCGTAAGAAAAGAGGCAGCACGCAGCATCCCAATCCCATCCATCCAGACTCTAGAGCAAACCTTATTTTCGTATATATGTATATTTTAGGCTCTTGTATTGTTTCAGGAGACTGTGCGATAAAGGTTTGGAAAACAAGAAAAAAAAAGATTTTTTAGTATAACCGATCCGATTCCCTGGTTTTTTAGAGCATCACTGTAAAAGGACCAGCACGCTTGCTTTTTTCGTCAGTTGTTCTCAGAGAAAGAAGAGATCACGTTGCGTGTGCTCTCGCTGCTCGCAAAAAATTACAGAAATCGTGCTAGGAGGTTTTCTAGAAAGATTCACTCGAGAAGGGAACGCTATCGCTATCAGTTCCACTCTCCTTTGGTCTTTTAAGAGACGCAGCGATTTCCAAGGGTAACAGTGGAAGCATCTTACCAGCAGGCAGAGGAGCAAGGTAGCAGAGAAAAACACGGTCCACCGCTTGTATCACCTCAGATGTGGTTTCGCTCTCTGCAAGTCGCCACCACCACGGCCATCGTACTTGTCCACGGTGTCTTTGAAAACGCTGCAATCTTCATCTTTGCCGTTATGGTTGGAGTGTAAGTGAGACAGTCGTAATAAAAGGAGCCTTTGTTTACTCTGAAACCATCATAGTCATCATCGTCATCCTTCTCTCATCATCAACAACTCATTTTCTTCCTTATTATATTTTTATTGTCTTTTTCTGTTGAGCAAGGCAAGTTAAGAAAGCAATCGAAAAGTCATCAGCGAACCGAAAAAGACGGAAGAAAAAATAGAATATCATATTTCAGCACTTTTTTCTCGCGGAAAAAAGTAGTGAAGAAAATGATTTAATTTTCTTCCCTTTTATTTTACGTCCTTTACAGCTTTCACTTTCACTCATTTTCTCCCATCATCTTCATCATTCATTCTAAAGTTGTGATAAAAAAGCAGACCAAGGAGGAAATCAAGGAACTCGGCACGGGTGAAGTGTATAGTAGTAGGGTTGAATACGCAGAAGTCATAATTACAAAAGTTTTTCCGTCTTTCATAATATTTCTTTCATTTTCCGGTGCTCCTCTAAATCATACACAAAAAACAATCAGGCTCTCCAACTGTAAATGTGTTTATGAAAATAGGCCGATTTAGACGGGTGTTCATTCCTCAACATTTTTTCATTTCCATGGGCCTTTCTTCAACTGTAGTTTGGCACGGGCTGGCTGGATTGCGTATCCCAAAAAATAATAGTTTCCCTAGAAAAGCGGAGGAAATTGAAATTCAACTTTTGCTTATTATATCAAAGTTTTTTACAGGATTGTAATATGGAAAAAAACTTGCTGATGAAGATTTAACGGAGACAAAGAAGGAGATTCAGGAAGGGAAAACTTCTTTCCAGCGAATTCTCCCGAGTATATTATTACCATTACTAAGATTAATCAGGAAGCAGAGAAGACGTAATAAACGAAGTAAAAAAGTAATCAACAGCCCGCCTGCCTACAGTCCATACTTCTTTTCTTACAAAGTAAAAGTATATCAAGGAAGAAAAATAACCACAAGAACAAGAGTAGAAAACTGAACTGTGCTGAACTCTACTCATTATTACTAATAAACCCTCTCCTTTCTTTCCGTCTGAGCTGGAAAATAAACAGAAAAAGTTTCCTTCAATCTCATAAGCACTTTTCTTCTCGAACATCAGTCTTTTTTTCAAACAAGTAAACAAATTTTTGTTTGGTTTTGGCTTTCAGTTTGAGAAGAAAAGCTGGTAATTATACATGAAGAAGGACATGAGAATTTCAGGTTGGTTGCGTTGCGGGCTGGCTGCGGAGTGTTGAGACTTGGCAAGCTCAAGACGAGTGGGAAATTGACAGATGAATGCATAATAATAGCGCATAATTAACGAACGAACATGGTCCTTTAGTCTTATGTAAAGAAAGCCTTTCTTCTAAAGTCTTAACTTTTTCCTTTAAAAAATTAAAAAGTAAGACGGTTGCAGGGCTGTAAGTAGCAGTATAGCTTGGGGCAGGGATTTTCAATAGCACTTGGTAGATAGTGGATACTGCCTGTGTACCACTCACAAGGCTATGTCGTAACGTAATAGGTAGAAGCAATGTAATATAAGCAGTAGTAGAGTGAAAAGTGAGTGGTATGGGAATTTTATTAGATTTTTTTACTAACTCAGCTAAATAACCCAGTTTCTGGGAACCCTTAAAAAAGTTCTTTATCCTGAGGATGGGACGAAAAGAGTAAGTAGTAGCAGGAGATTATACCACTATTATTAGTTGTATTCAGGGCGAGCAAAGAACAAATGAGAGTGATTTAAGAAGACAGACAGGGAAAAGTTTCTCAAAAGTCGAAAATTGGTTTTTGAGAATCTCAACTTCTCATCTCATACTCATCCTCACGGTGTGGTCGTAGAAGTAGCCTTATGCATGTACACATACATAGGTATATACCAACGTACATAAGTAGTAGTTCTAACATGTGGCAGTGAAGCTCTCTTGGCTTGTTCCGAATTTTAGTACTTTTACTCTCACCGACTTGACTCTTTACGTCTTGAGGGCTCATATAAAAGGAGCGCATATTTCCAGGGAATATTTGCAAGTTTAAGTCAAGAGCTTTCCCTATTTATGCAAGTTTCACTATTCGTTGTCATGCCATGCCACTGGGTCTGGCTGAAAGTAATGCTGTAAAGTTTAATAAAGCAGGCCGTAAAAGCAGCAGTAGTCGGCCACTTCATATGACTTCAAAGCTCTCGCTGTATTCATAATAACCCATCATAAAGCCATTGGGAGTTTTAGGTTGACATCATTTTGAGACTTTTCCGAAGAATTTCAATCTTTGAAAAAGCTTCGACGGCAAAAAATTTAGTGGAACAAATAGGTACGTATGTACCTTTTCCATCAGAACATTTCATTTATTATGGCGCTAACCAATGAAGTCAAAGATCAGGGGAAAAATGGATTTGCTTTCTATCCCAACTCGACATGCTTTAAATCCATAAGCAAAGTGTCAATCAAAATGGAAAGTTGATTGACAAGAGCACGTAGTAAAAGCATTGCGAAAAGCAAAATCCTGGAATTAAATGTTTCTCCGCGTGTGAATTCACACATCATTTGTCATTGTCCTCGCCTCCTGTTGTTTGCTTGTTTCGTTCACTTTGTCGTACTTTTCTGACAAGTAAAACGAGGAAAGACAGCATAAAAAACCTGTAATAATATGCTTTATATATACACACACACTTTCAGTCAAAGCATACTTTCCCTTTCCCTCCTTTCTCCAAAAATAAAAGTGACAGCTGTAAAATGACAAGATTTATATTGAAAACTAGGGCATTGAGAAAGTTTCTTGCTTTTTTAACTACTCTTGCTCACTCTTTCTCTTGTGGCAGAAACACAAATATCAACTACTACCTATTGAAACACACGGTGACTGAGTTTCCGGCAAAGTTACTCTCTTTTCACTTTTATTTTTTTAGTTCAGCAGTGAGAGTGCAATGATTACTGTGTAAAAGCATTTCCTCTCCATCCATAATAAAACATACAAAGAAGTTGTGAGTTGACTTGCTTTTGCTTGTAAGTAAAAAGGGCATTTATAGCAAAGTGGGAAAGAGACTTTGATAACCCCCTTCTAGATCCAATTATAAACTTTTTTCTGGTTTTATAAATGATATAGTATCCCAGCTAGAAGAGTAATGCTCCTCTGACTTTTCCCCGTTATGTACCATTTTTCGTGAACTTTTACTCTTCTGAACTCAACTTGCTGGTCTAATGGACCAGTTCAGAGTTTAGTTGGACTTGGACTTGAGTCAATTTTTACTTGTTGGACTGGAGGACTTTGTAGACCTGGACCTCAGACAGTTTTCCAAACGTCCTCCCTTCACCAAGTTAAAAAAACAATTCTCAACATCTCTTCTAGTTGTTCCAGCAGTAGTTACAAATACATAAATTACATGAGAGAGGGGGAAGCAACAACACGTTGTGAGATGCCATAATATATTTCTTGAGGGGTGGGTGGATGTGGATGCTACACTTTATTCTTGTAAACTTACTCTCAAACTGCCTCCTCCCCATTGTTGAGGCTAATGTAAAGAGCCTAAATCACTATCACTTTAGTTTGTTTTGCTATTGCAATCTGTTTTCCATTTTGCGAAAAAAAAGAAAGTGAAAATTTGTTTGTGAGGAGAGAAAATATGTTGTGTTGAAGAGATGATAAAAAGTGACTAAGATTTATATAGCAAACTCACCGGTGTAACGAAATGTTCTTATAATGAAGTGGAATGATGCTATATTTTAGCTGAATTCAGAAGGCGAATATATTTCGGAGAGGAAGAATAACTTTATGTAAGAACAAAACTTTCTTTCTGAGAAAGAGAAAGTTTCACATTCCTGTTGCAAAAATAATGTGTATAAATGTACTTTAGTGGTACTCCAAAATCAAAATAAGTTTGCTTTGGAGGAACATTTGTCATCACACGAGCAGAAGACCTATTATCTTCCCGGAAGTTTTTTTTCGACCAGTAATAACAACAGTTTTGACAGAACTAGTCCATTATCCTCAGCAATAAAGCATACGATAAGAAGAAGACGACATGTTGAATACTCAACAATGATTATGAAGCTTTATAAAATGGAAATTCTCTTTGAATGAAAGAAAGTAGAAGTTTCCAGACGCAATAATTTCAACTTTAACTGTTCTGGTCTTATCATTGATCATTATTTCTCGAGAATATATTTGAAGAAGTAAGAAACCGGTTCCGGTTGCAATCACTGCTGCAAATATCCTCCTCTTCATAAATATTTTTTGTGGAAAGTAAGTTCCCTTAATAAATCGCAAAAATTGAGCTGTTAACGGGAAAACCGTCCTTCTTCTCCAAGCTAGCCGGCAGGACGGACCGGGTCGCCTGCTCAGAGCTAGATAAGCCCATCGAGCTGCAGAAGATCCTCTACGTAGATCCCGAGCCACAATGGGTAAGAATGCAAAGCATGTGGAAAATTCCTATTGTAATGGTATTAAGATTCCCTGTACAACAATACATCCGTTGGTACTTTGCTTTTAGCATGTGCATGTGCATATACAGCAATCTTTGCAAAAAAAATTCGCATGAAAAGTGGAGAATGGAGAATCCTCCAATCAATTTCCTTAAACTCTTCTGCTTCTTCCACTCCGCTAAGTAGCAATGGAGGAAAGTTCTATATGCAGTAGAAAAAATGGAACAAAAGGCAGGAGTAACAACGTTAGATTTAAAAGCCCTCCATTTTTGCCGAGCTAAGCAATAATACGGAGAATGGAAGCACGTCCCATCTTGAACTGTTCATATGGGTACTTAATTCGTGACGAACGTGGGAATAACACTCTTTTTATTCTCATGCATGCATATCTAATCGTCTCATAGGCGCTCTTAGAATCCTTTAAACCCTTCTGAAGGATAGTGAAGTATTGAAGTACTTTTTGTTCTATTATATTCCCTCGATCTTTTTTGCTGAAGTCATCATATTCATCACTCTTCCTCGGTTTCTAGGTCTACCTTTCCTTTCGCCACCTTCTCCACATTTTTCTTTTGCTAAATACATATGCGAATTTTCTATCAAACCATAGGAAAGGGGTAAAAAAATTCCAAATGCCTTCAAACTTCTCATTTCCCATTTCTCTTGAGCTCCTTCGTATACGCATTACAAATTGGCTAAATTTGCGTAATGAGCGCTTTGAGGTTTCTCCGTTGTGACACAGGAAATAAAACCAGGTCACCTTACTGATTTGAATAGGTGTGAGCGCAGCAAAATGGAAAAGTGAAATATGAATGTAACACGATGACGATGGCACAAAAAGATGGAATTTTTTTCCTCACATTTTCTTCCACCACATATCCCATTGTCAGCGTGACTTTTTCCATCAATTTCTGATGGAAAAAAGGAAGGCGTTATAGCCGTTCTTATATATTTCTACAGACTCTGGGAAGGACTTGGGGAAGGCGAACACAAAGGTCATAACTGACAGACAAATTCCGAGCTTAAAATATTCATCGTGGAATGGAATTCTATATGATTTGTCTTTCCTGTGTGAAAACATGAACAGGCATATGTACCTCCCTAAATGTAAAATTATCCTAAATTCATTTTCTTAGAAGCGGAGAAGAGCATTTCCAAGACTTTTATTCTTCCTTCGTTTTCGTCGTCTATTTTTTTGGAAGAGGATTTACTCTCTCCCTTGTTGGTTTTAAATTACACGAAGAAGCTCATATTCACGTTAATTGAATGAATTCCCTCGTCTCTTCCTATCTCCTACTTTTTGCCTTATCGTCAGCTAAAATCAAGCAATTTTCATCGCTTCCTCAATTCACACACAAACGTACACTCACATTCCTTTCTGGCTTTTCCCTT
>JAHZNI010001074.1:0-13126 GCA_027744415.1 Seira ritae
TTCGTGAGGTACGAGTACGAGCCCTTAGTATTTTTCCACTTTTTATTTTAAGTTGCAGCTTCCTATTCGTTACCAATTTTTTATTATTTTTTTCACGTAATATTATTATTTTACTGTAAAAAATATTTGCATTTGTACTGTACTAAACTGATCCATACGTTTTATTAGTAAAAGTTTCTCTTTGAGATTTAGGATCTGTGTGAGATACGAAAAGCAGATCTCTAAATTAAGTATATCGGATAAAGCTAATTAACCTCTTTGTAATTAAAAAGTTAAAATATAATTTGGCTCTAATGTAAAGTAATATTTTTTGTTTAATGTGATTGGTTGATGATAATATTGATATTATTAGCATAATTAATTATTGTTAGCATTGTGATACGTGACATTGATGGCCCATTACCACCTCCCGATGAAGAAGCCCCTGCAGTTCAAGAGGAATTAACTGTGGAGCAAATTCAGGTGCTTATTGCATTAAAAATAGAATGGATTCTTTTTTTCATAAAAAATATATAATTTATTGGAGAGTCTATAGTCACGTCAATTCACAAGATAAGATATCCTTCAGAACAAAATCAATTTTTAAATTAAACAAATTCGTCATTTTAAAGATCTCTGAATTCATAAAAACGCCATTCATTCCAAAAACTAAACCACACATTCCTACAAAATAAAGAGCAATGCTAAAAAGCTAAGAAAATTGCTGATTCTTGCTAATTTACACACATTCAACAAAACACGATAATAATAATATAAATTATTATGCTAATCTATAAATGGACCAAGAGCTTTTTAATTATATGCTGGTGTTGTTTTGTCTCAGACGTGTCGGCTAGTGAAAAAAAATTAATGCTAGGGCAGTGCAACAGTCTTGGGTTTTGGAAATGATAATTATTATATTACTTCTACTTTGAAGTAGACCAATTTACATACAAAAACAGAATGATTTTTTCTTGCGCTATATACATATTTTTTGTATTTATATTTAATTTTTTTCTAGCAGTAGAGCCATTGCATAAGCATTAAAAGCTGCTATGCTACAGTACAGTCCTCTCATCAAGTTGCTGACGCGGTGCTTTTTTCACACGGATGATGATGATGATGATGATATGATCGGTTTTTTCTGGAACAGAAGAGAAAATGAGATGGTGATGATGATTATGTTGACGGTGGTGGTGGTTTGGTCATTTTTTAATGGTGACGCAATGCACCAACAACCAAATGCCTTTTAATCCCTAAGCCAAGCGAGAAGAAATAAGGCTTTCATCTAAAAACAATTTTACATGTAATTAAACCATAAAACATGGTATTTATTTTTCGTGTGTGTGCTTTCTCTCTCACTCTAAATGTTTTATTGTCCTCAAATTAAATGCATACTCACGCTTTATATATTTTCATGTTTCATTTGACCTCATTCATTATTATGTTCGTTGTGTTTCCCTCTTTTTATGTACTCTCAGCTTAAGAAACACAATTCTCATTAGCATGTCGTGTCGTAAACAAAATATATATCTTATTACAGCACAACAGTAGAAAGTGCTTAGTAGCAGTAGAGATTTCCCTATAGACATGCTAAAGTAGTGTAGATGTAGTTATTTAGTCGCATGTTCGAGAGTTCACACTTTATTATTTGAATTACATTTATGAATTTTAATATTGATGTACGTTTGTATCGCTTAATGTCATCATGAAAAATTCTGAAACTGAAACACCCAAAAAACACTCAAAAATAATACTAGACCCACTTTTAATGAATAACTACATTATTATAGGGAAAAGCCCCTTTTACCTTTTTTATCACCTTCTTCATGTGTCATATCACGTTCACAGGTTCAACCAAGAAGAATATTATATCATTTTAGGCTACGAAAAATTGAATATGGAAAATGAAGAGAAAAATTGTCATGTCATTTCATGTTATGTCATGTCACACTCTTGGTAGTGTTTTTCAGTAATTCTTGTTGTCTCTATGTTCTCATATACCTATATATGTACTTAATGTGCGTCTCTGTCTATTGTCTTTGTAATTGAACTAAAAAAGTTGTTTACTGTGCCTCAGTCAAGTCAGTGTCGCCTTCTTTGTGAAAGGAAAAAAATTGTTTCATGTTGAAGTCCAACCATAATATGATTTGCTATTTGCTCCTCTCATCTCTTTTTGTAATCTCCATGATGATATAGTGATAGTACATATATTTCTTTTCTCTTTGTTTTCCCCCCATTTCTCCTTCGTCATTTTTTTGGGGAAAATATTTTAGGCAGAAGCTGAGCGACGACGAGAAGAGTTCGCCAAACTCTTAGAGGAGCATGCGGAACTTGTAACTACTGTGACGAAGCTAGAGAGAGTTGCAGTGATAGTGAGTAAGTCTTGTGCGGAGGCTATTGCACAGCAAGAAAATGAACAGCAGCCACCTACTAAAACAACAACATCATGAGCAGATTCTCAAATCTCTTCTGTGAATAAATACATAAAAAATTACTATGTCTCTTTGTCATTTATAATGTATGTATGGAGTGTGTTCTTGTAAATATTTACAAATTCGGGAATTTTTAACATCTTTAAAAAATATATATGTATTTTGTTGTTGAGTCGAGTCTACTTTAAGTCTCACTCAAGTCTGGGGAATACTTCATTTATTTTGTCAAAATGTGTTTCAAAGCATTACATATTTTTCATGATTTAGAGAATCTTTTTTTGTGAACAGTGACTGTTTTAATTGTCAAAATTGACACACGTTCTGGTGCTGCATTCCTAACTCTGCTGAATTACTATTCTTATGGTTCTAGCTCTAGGGGTAAATATTATAACGTGTGCTGAATGTTATTAAAAGGATAGAATGATAAACATATATAATATCTTTCTCCTTACTCCAAAATTACCTATTTACTGTGCAATACTTGGTACTTGTAAAATAAATTCTTTTCACTTGAATCTCGAATGAAAAGCCTGTGAAAATTATCAGAAACAAGATAAGTAGATAAATATTGACTTCGATGCGAATGTAACTCATTTTGAGTGAAAGTATGTAGATGATATGAAACATTTTTGGATTGTGAGAACGAACGACTCTTGCAAAGAAATTGTTTAGAATGACCCGAGTCTATGTATTGTCCAATGCTTACGAAGTTTTATGTACCTAATGCACCTTACGCAGTCTTTTGCACGACATGTTTGTAGGCTAAGTTTAAATAGTACATTTAGGTAAATTGTTTTATCTTAATTTCTAGGTCTGCCTATTAAGAATATTATAGAATTGTAGAAATGTGCCCCTAGGCAAAAATAAACTTTCATTTTCTCTTTTTGATTCCTTTAGATTTCCCCATGTTGAATGTACAGAAGTTGTTGATGTCAATATTTGTGTGTAAATTATGCATCTAATCTAATTGCACAAGACTCTTTCTTGATCAAATACACATAATATTATGTACATAATTTTAAGAAATTAATGAAGCGATGCACGCACTTGAATTGGACATATCTATAGAGAGTACGCACACTGACTGTTTAACCATAGTCAAAATGACCAATATTATTATTTCTTGAATTAGGCCAAAAATATAATAATAGGTAATATGTTACTGTAAATGTTGACATTATATGTATAATGACTTACGTTTTAATAAAATAGGAAGTGAAATATTATATTATGCTCTCTCATTAAAGACACAAAAGGTGGAGTAAATAAGTTTAAACAATGAATGATCCGTGTAAAAGAGAAAGTTTCTACAATAAAGTTCAAAATGTGGAATCTGCTATAAAGTATAAATAATCGATTGTTTTTCTTCAAGAAATTGTGATTTTCAGACCGAAACTTAACTTGGGAAAGGAAAGTGTTTCTCTTTATAATATATTTCGAAAAGGCAAATGTAGCTATTTATTGGATGTAAGAAAACCAGGTCCGCAGTGTAGTACATTTCTTAAAAACTCGGGGGACAGAAGAATACCACTCTCGGAAGTAAATGACCCATTACACACATAAATAGTTATTTAAGAACAAATAACTGTCCATCATTCATTTACACACCCCCCTCTCTCTCACCAGTGCTCTCGCTATCAAGTATCATCATCCCATACTACTTACAATGTATCATGCTGTTTTCTTTTTGTTTCTCTCGTGGAAGGGAAACTACGACTGGGTATATGTAGTTTGGTAGCTTTTACTTTTCCAAGTCCGAACTCCAAGTTTTTTTGTTATCATTACTTCTTATAAAGGAAAAGTGGTTTTGGAGTTGCAGTTTCCTCTTCTCCATTGGAAAAAATATTGTCTTCTTGTTCTTACACTCCAGCGTCTAGAAAGGAGTGGGCAAAGATGAGATGGGTAAAGTCACCCTTTCATCTATGATTATTATCCCGAGTTCCGGCTTTGTGTGTGAAACGTGAACTAAATATACTATTATTCCGGGTGGAATATTTTATACTGCAATGATTTCATGATCATTGCGATGATATGATGCAGCGGAGAGCTTTCTTCCTTTTCTACAAAATTATTCTTCTCTCCCCTTTTCCTTTCCCGGTTGCATTCTTTTAACTTAAGCAACCCCATTTTCTCTCTCTCTCTCCTTTTTTGAAACATAACTTTCGGACCTCCATCCAAATACCTTCCTAATTTCCGTATGTCCGCACTCAAAAAACATTGTCCTTTTTCTGAAAAAAATCATTTGCAACAACTGCAAGATACTTCCTACTTAAAACTATATGACTGTGGCGTGGCGTAAGTAAGGGATGAAAATTGGAAGTGAGCAATAACACTAAAAGTAAAAGGAGAAAACAATTTTTCAAAGCTGGAAACAGTTACGAAAATTTCGTTGCACAATGAATTATTAACTTTGGAAAAAAGAGAGAGGTGACTGTCGCAAAGGAATTCGGCTACATATGTATCTAGTTCGGACCAATGATAATATTGAGCAATGCAAGAATGCAGCGATAGTCGTAGTCAATTCCGTGTGGTGTGTGGAGCAAGCGTAATGTCTTTTTGGAGAACTAGCCACAGAGGAATTTCATTTACAACAACATCGTAATCATCGTCAAAAGATACACTTGGATGTGGATGGGATTGTCTTTCAAAAACAGAAATTACTAGTCGGGGTAGTGGTGGGGTAGAGCAATAGGAGGTAAAATTCGTTTGGGGAGGCTAAAGCGTAGGTATAGCTATCGACATGAAGCATGTTTCTTAACTAGATGCACCATTCCACTTATGCGTTTACGGTTGTTTTGTGGTGTGGGGTCAGTAAATAAAGTTTTTGCCTATTACACCACTTATAAATAACTATACCTTATTAGTGCCTCGGAGTCCATTTACTGAGCCACATGGATGGAGGAGCGAGTAGTTTGGTTTGGAGAAAAAAACTGGAGGGTCGTTGCTGTTCTTGCTGTTTAGGAAGTTGAACTTGAACCTTCCGGAGGATGTCTGGATAGATTGCAATCTATGATGACGTAATTGCACTTAATGTACACAAAGTGCACACAAAATGCAATGCACAATACAACAGAGAAAAAAATGACCACGACCACCACGGATGAGAGAAGGGAACAGAACAGAGAGAGCAAGAACAAGAACACGTTCAACAAAATGACTTTTCCCTTTCTACATGAAGGAGCATTATATATTTTGTTTTGGATTTTGTAAACCAGAAGAGGCAGTAAAACCACGTTGTGTATGTAAGGTACATGTGTAAAAGGGAACTAAAACAACAATATTTAGTTTTTGGGGAAATTAAAGCACATACGTAATTTATTGCTTTTTCCGGTAAGTTCCCATTAAATGTCGACTTTTCCCTCATTTTAGGAAAACGTGGATTTGATCAAGAGAGATGAGACATGAACTGTAGGAATTTTCCAGACGCTTTTGTAGGAGTCTCTGAGCAGATTAAAATTATCAAAATTGGTTTCATCTTTGTTTCCTCACGCATATACATACATCCAAATATTGTATTCTCCTTTAAAAAAGACAGTAGTTCGTGATCATGATCAGGTCTGTCAACTCTCCGGGAGGCACATCAGAAAAAAGTGAAACCGCACTTGATACAATTTTTCTTTGAAATCCTAAGTCTAAATCCATTTTTTGATTTAAAAGATTCCATATTCTCCAGCGTACCAGAGCGCACCGTGATGTATTTCTAGAAGGTTTATTGACCAGACTGGACATCTCTTTTGCTCTGGACCATTTGACCGTATCCACAGGATTAGGATTATGGCGTTTAAAGAAAAATTCAGCTCCTGGTCATCCCTTTCCCCAGGAAAACTGCTGGAGAGAGAGAAGGAAGTGAGTTGTTGGATCTTAAGATGTCTTTTTTTCTCTGGAATGGAGTGCACTGGAAAATTGAACTTGAAGTATTGTCATGGGGTGGCGGTACGTAAAAAAAGAAGAAAGCAAAAATGGTAGTCAAGCCAAGCCACCACGCTAATAACGATGGCTATCCAAATCCGAGCTGAGTCGAACTACTTAAAAGCAAATCCAATCCAGAAAAACCTTAAGAAGAGAGATTTGAGTTTTAAGGGATTCCTTTTGCGGCACAAGTGGACATTTAAAGAGGGAAAGGGGTTCGTCCAGTCTGCGTAGATTTGAAAATATTGACGTTGACCAAAAAGAAATATCCATGAAACAAGGAAACCCAGCGGTGAAGTTACAGCTACTACTTTTCAAGTTCTAGTCTTCCTGATGCGAACTCCTCCGTATCGCATTTGTATTTATTGGAGTAAATCAAGTCATTTTTTATTATATGGGCGATACAAGAAAAAGCATCTTCAAAGGGAAATCTTGTCAAATACAATCCCATATTTATTGCTACACATTTTGTTTCAAAGAACTCAAAGGAATAGAGAAATAGAAGGAGAAATGTGAGTTGCTTTACATTCACCAGCCACACACATACACACACACAAGAAACACTTTTTCCGTGCGCATGTAATTTGTTGTATCGTGTGGCTTGTCAAATAAACTTGTTCACTAGAAGTATTATTTTATTATTATTACTACATTTTTTCGATGAGTAAGTTTATACTAGCCGATGCAAACTAAGGATATCTCTATTTATATGAATTGAGAGGTACAATGTCCTAAAGATGAAGCACTATAATTCAATTCTGGTCGATTTGGTAAGGATTTCACATTATCAATCGAAGAAGGGACTGTTGCAATTTTATTTCAACTAAAACAAAGGGTAAATTATTTTCTCATGACGATTTACGTGTCTTCATGAAGGTTTATGAAGGGTTGAGATTCCGAATAAGTAGATGAAGTTGGAAATCCCTTTAAATCAAGTTTGAATTAATAACCTGTGGATTTTTGATTCAGTCAATAAAAAGCTTAATTGTGATAACAAATTAATTGCCAAACGAGTAACGAGCAAATGACAATTATTAATTGACAGTTACATACCCAGTGTACCATAGGTATATCAATACCTTTATTGTCTGAATCATTTATATCTCAATTTTTGCATGCTGCTTATGCACATTTATGCTTTTGATCTAGTTTTTATTTCGGAAGTCAAAAGCTCTAATGAAATGCTTATGCAAACATTTTATTCTGCCGCTATTCGCTATTATTTCACTCCCTCGCCTCCAGCCCGTCTCAGCTCTCGCTCTCACCTCACATATCTTTCCAAGCTGTCATGCAAAATATCTACTCACTGTCTTCTTTACACTTCTTTGTGCATTCGTCATCAAAAAAAAAGACGAGCAGAGTTTGAGGGAATCATGAATTTATACGATTTCCTCCTTCTTATTTTCCACCTCCATTATGAAGTTTCACACGACATTTTATTCACTCGTCTTCCTTCACGAATTCCGATCTTTTTTTCGTATGACTAATTCAGCACTTGGCATGGCATACGGGACATTTCCAAACCGTACACGCTTTCCAGAGCGCTGCACATTTTCAAATAATATTTATGGGTTTCGATGTGGTGCATATTTTAAATTGTAATGCCTTCACATTGGATTCCTCCTCCCAGGAACAAATTGGAGGGTATCTAAATCCTGATTTCAAAATCCATCTGTTTTACCATCCATAATATTATTATATATTTTTTTCTGAGACTTGCATAATATTTTTCATGTTTGTACTTCTAAGAGACGAGGAGAAAGAAGAAAAAACTATCAAGATATCTCATTGTGAAAAAGAAACTGTCAAGAGGACGATCAACCATGAAGAATTGAAGGTGGAGGAGGAGAATAAGAAAGGAAAGATTTGATATGCTGATGCGATAACAATGTGACTTATGCATCACTCAAGTGTGTGCATAAGAAGAAGACGAAGTAAAGTGAGTGCTGCTTTTTTTGTAGCTCACAATGATATGTTCGGATCGAGAGAGAAAAAAGGCCCCTTGAATTTCAATAGGGTTTTTGGTATGCTCACACGATTTGGCCCATCCAGCTCCAACCCAGCACCACCACCGTTTTCTTTTTTGTTGTTGTAGTGACAGCTTCTTCATGTGAAGCTCACCAGATAAAAGTAAGAATAATATCGCAGCTCTGCTCAAGAGAGAGAAAAAAGACGGAGATATGATATCCAATATTATGAACTGTAATATAGAGACGATTCTTTATTATCATGTTCTTACTTAACCCTTTCATTGGAACAAGGAAGGAATGAAGGAAAGGAAGGCGACAGAGAAAATAAAGTTGAACAATGTTTTTCCTCTTTTGTATCCATACATATATAGTATTTTTTATGCTTTTCATATCTACAGATATGATTATTATTGTGGTTCCTCTATATATTTACATAATGATACATTATGTAGCTAGTGCCATGCCAGTGTGTGAGTGAGAGTGAGAATGAGCGAGCGAGAAGGAATTTTTATGCACGATATGAATAACGCGAGCTCATTTCTTCCGAATTTCATTTCAATTTTTATCGTTTTACTTCATATTTACTTTTGATAGAACACAAGGCAATGCAATGGCAATAATGCAATGCGCTCTGTCTCTGCGATTGTTATCGTAATGTAGTAATGATGGTAAAGGGTTGTAAATATATTTTTTCTCTCAGTGAAACCGAAAAGAAAATAATATTTGAATTCATCCCTTGGAACGATAAATAAATAAGTTTAGACAAAAAAGCAAAAAGCCATTATTCATAGAAAAATGAATCTATTGTTGTTGATAGAGTATGACGAACTCGGAATATCAAAAAAGAATATGAATACATATGACGATTTTTATCTCGATAAAATATTGTACGAGTTGGTGAATACATGCTCACGGACTCATGGACTATGGACTATGGACGCGAGGGACGAGGGAAAAGGCTGACTCTACACTTTGCTTTTGGGTTACGTTGAGTAGCATGCAGGTGTAATGGGAATGTGCGATCCAGTTGAAGTGCGCACCAGAGGAGTTGGTTGAGAAAAAAGTCACTGTCACGAGGAAGAAGAAAAGGAATAACGTTAAATGAAATTCTTTTCTTCGGGAAAGATGGATAGGTAGGGATGGATAAAAAATGAAATGAATAAAGTCACTGTCACGAGGAAGAAGAAAAGGAATAACGTTAAATGAAATTCTTTTCTTCGGGAAAGATGGATAGGTAGGGATGGATAAAAAAATGAAATGAATTGTGATGGTCATGACGTGGTGTTGCATTTGATTAGGTATGGAAAGATTTTCTTGAGCTTTGTCTGAAGTTTTCCCCTGAAAACTGGCTCTCAGTCTCAGCTCAGCTCAAGAACAGAGGAATTTCCTTTGACGTAATTTTTATTTATGATTTGCGCCAATAACTCGGAGAAGTCTCTTTGTTCCTCGTTCCTTCTTTTCACAAACACCAGTGCAGTCGAAGAAAAACACAGACGATGATGGTGATGATGATCATGATCATGATGATGACTGATTGTGTGGCAGGAGGAAGGAATAAAAGGAACTCCTTTTTTGTAACCGATAGCAGTCCCTTATTTTACCAATTTAATTTGTACACTTGTTACCTCTCTTTAGTAAAAAAAGGCTTCTTTTGGTGTACCTAGCAGTCTTGAGGCAAGGGAGCGAAGTAATTGCGCTGGCTAATATTATACTTTCTTAATGAGATGATGATGCGATATAATTAATTGGGATGCATCCTGTTCTTTAAAGCGTTCCTCGATTTCATTCTATTTTTTAACCAAACCAAAGAGAAACTGCCTGCTTGCATCGTACATCAAAGTGTAAGAAAAGAAACTGAATACAATTCTGACTGGAGTGGCTTAATCCTCCTTTATATTGACTTGCATTTTATTTTTTTACACCGAATCACGTCACGTGTGCATCATGAATCGTGAGCAAAGGATTGAAAATAACTAATCTCTTGATCGAGTCAAGTACCAAATACGCATCACCAATTTGAGAATGAATCGGCATAAAATTTCCGATAATAATTACAGACAAATCATCCATCCATCCTTCATATTTTAAAAGGATGCCGTGCGTTTATAAAAAAATCCGACACCTTTTGAAGCAGAGCTCAAGTATGAAAGCACGCGTGGAGTAGTGACAAAGCAATTTTTCATAGATAATTGGGAACTCCATGCATGAAAGCGAATATCTATGTATATCGATACATTTGGGGGAAATGTCTTTATGCATCAGATGAAACCACTACTCGTTCACTCGAAATGAAAACGAATCATTTAAACTCATCGAATTTTGTGGAAAAACTATTATTTTCGCTGATTAAATAAATAGGTCGCAATATTGTCCCCTTTCTGTCATAGTCATAATCATTTGATCTTGTGCTTGTGTTGAGATTGGAGTTTAAAAAATCCTCCAGTGAAGAAAAGCATATACTGTTTTGCTGACTCTCAAAAGAAATGCTTGAAAAATAAATGGACGTTGTTGGGTTGGGAATGGAAACTCGTCTCCGACAATTTCCCATCAAGTCGGATTATCTGCTCGAACAGAAGCCAAAATTGGAATGAAGAGGAACTATCTGAGCAGAAAATCGTTAGGCGTTAGGTCATAAAGTCAGTATCTATCTACATTTTGATGTGATTTGACTGTGGCAAATGTCAACCAGATCTTGGCAAAGGACATTCGGAGAAAGTTGATAACTTTTTTTAGTTATCCTCCCATCCCATCATTATTATAACCGCACATATAGAGCTAGAAATATGTATATTTTATTATAGGATATTATGTACGTGTATGAATACCTAATACGTATTCATGCATGCGTGCAATGCAATGCTCAAGCAAAAAAAAATAAAAATATTCGTAATAGCAATATTGCAGATGTACCTTTCATTTTTTCCAATAACAGAAAATGACACGAATAACAATCGGAGTCGGACGCACGACATTTTCATTTTTCATGTCGTGGATCTCACAGTTTGAGTACATTACATTCCTGGTTTGTCCATTTTAAATATATTATATGTGGTATGGTGTGATGTGGCACGCAAAAAAACTGTAATAGGATAAATGGAGAAAGTAGGAGGACGAAGACGAAGGTGCATACGTGTTATTTTTCTAGATGCTACATCCCACGTCATTATAGAGTGAAGACATGCATGAATGCTAATGGCACCAAAAGAAAGATACACTGAAATAGAAATAGAAGGATATAATATAATATGTACACATCAGATCCAATCCAATCCATATTCCTTTCCCCATTCAATATTTTTTTGCTTGCAGAAATCCTCCAGGTTTCAGATGTCAATACGTTTAGTTTTTGTAATGCGATAATGTCATCTCTTCTTCTACCACCACACCACCACTACCACCACCATCACAATCGTATCGCATCGTTCCACTGACTGATATACATACGATACATAAAAATGGCATTAAATTCCTATCCCACACGTTTAACCACAACCGCGTGTATTTTGAAAATCTAAAACCGGTAGAAGGTAGAATGGAAGTTAGACATCGACATCAACGCATATTTTTTATTATTTCAGGGAGAGAGAGTTAAAAGCTGATAGCACGTTGGAATAGTGGCTCCATTATGATTATTGTTATTACTCTTATACATGCATAGTTTGAAATGTAATATTATGCGTTTCATTCTTTTGCATTGAAATTCATCCTACAGTTCCTCTGCATAATATTACACCTACCTACATAGTCATAGTCTAGTGCTTAACTGTGTATGTAGGCAGGCATGTGGATACGGACATACACGGTGATTTCCTCTCGGAGTGAAAGTAAACCAAGTCAGAAATGAAAAGGAAGATGGAATTGTATGGAAGTACATATTATCCACCTAAGCCCTTTTCTCTTTAGCTCTGGTCTCGTCTCCTCGAATAAAGCATAAACTTTGTAATATTATCCTTTAGCGAGAGGCAATGATTTTGATGTGATTTTCTCTGAGTGTGTGTGTGCAAGTGAGATGATGAGGTTTTGAGTGAGTGAGCGAGCGAACAGCCAGAGAGAAAGCGAGTGAACCGGATCCAAACTTTGGGAATCCACTTTGTTATACAAAGATCAGGAGGATGGTATGGTGATGGTGATGATCGTGTTGCTGTCTGATAACAATATGATTCTTTTTTGTCATATGCACGAAATCATAGTGAAAGCCATGTGATGTGACGTGCTGGTCGTGGCATGATGGTGGTGGTATGGTGCTAGTGCTGATGCTGTTGGTTTCTGATGCGCATCCAGAGTTGAAGAAAGAGATCACGGGTAATAACATCTCAATTTCTGAGATTTCTTATTCGTTTTGCAATATTTTCAAATGTTGGAGCTCTCATGTCTGTTTTAATGCAGCGTAGAAAAAAAATCATTTTACTATTTTCAGTCGATGCCAGAAGAGGTTAGAAATAATAACGTAGTTTAGTTTAGCCTTCGGGTGTATCGTGTATCCATCAGATTTTTTATGATTGCGAATGTGGAGATGTGTGAAAATTGCAGAACGGGCTGGGATATATACATTTCTACTGGTTCGTTTATTGCACAGGAAACAGAAAATGTTTTGAACTTTTCAATGAGCTGAGTTTGACGTTTGAAAATTCTGCTTTAGTTGGTCGGTGCAAAAACAGGACCATGATTTAGCTTATTTTTTTAGAAAAAATAGAAAAAAAATAAGCTAGAACACTTGGTCATTATGCAGTAGAGTCAAGGCCAATATATAAGTAAGTTGCAAATTTTACTGATTAATCCTTAATTTAGAAATGCTTCAAAAATAATCAAATACAAAAATCATTTTGTTTTCTT
>JAHZNI010001075.1:0-12158 GCA_027744415.1 Seira ritae
GCAAATTTTAGCTCAATATCTTATTCCTATCGAGCTAAATCGTGTCCAGCGACAGACGGACAAAAAAGGCAAATACATGAGAATCAATTCTGATTCTAATAAAAATTAAATCTGAACTGTGACCAAAACGTAACCTTGCTTCTTCTTTTTCATCATTGCTTTCTCACTTAGAACTCGTCTGACGCTGCTATTTGCTGAAATCTGGTGAAGAAGATATTATGATAACTTTCAGGTAGGTTGATGATGACATTTTGGAGTGCAAAAGAGAATGAACATTATACGGGTAGGCGGATTCATTTAAAGTCGAAGTCTTTTAAAAGGAGAAATATTGGGACATATGGTCTAGTCTAGGATCTAATGTTATCTTGACGTGAGTGGTGTTGGTGGTAAATCTTGACTGCACATGAGTAACTCAGAAAGTCATAGTCATGTCATGATTCATGATGATGCTTGACTTTAAAAATACAAACTGGCCAAGAAAACTTTTGCATCACATCAAATAATCATCAACTACCTCACCGCATTCATGATTTAGTAGGTAAGTCCATTTCCAGCCCATCCATCCACATCAACGTCCCCTATGCATGCACTAGTACTACTGTACTAGTTTCCGTTTTCCATAACAACCACACACACAACCATGCATACTGACTGAGCAAAAACATGTTTCCACTTGAAGGGATCTCCTCTTTACACTGGAATAATGGAGAAAAGAGCACTCAGCATTTTGCCTCTTTTTATGATGCAAAATTGTTCAAGTTGAGTGAAAGGGAGTGTGTTCTAGTTTCAGTTTTCAGTTGTTTAGATGTAAGTACTTTTTTCTTGAATTTTTAGCAGACATTGGTAAAAGGTCCCTTTTGTGTTGCTTTTAAAATGCAATTTAACAAAATTATGCAGCGGAGAATTCTATGGTGAGGAATCTGATGGATGGATGTACTGGATTGTGGCTTGGTTTGGCTTGACTTGACGACTTCACTTCTTGACATGGCTCTGGAAGCTATAAGCACGAATGAGTTGAGCTGTATCTTTTACGCGACCGCGATGCGATGATGTCAAAAGTTGGGAGATGGGAATGGAATCGCGTTTCATTACAAGCTCTGCTTCACTCTCTGCTAATAATATTATAATATAATGTGATGAAGAAACATAAACTTACAAGTAGGGAAGGAAGATGGCAAAGGTCAGGATCAAAGGAAGGATAATAAATGAATGCGCTTTTGCTTTGCTTGATGCAAGATTAAGAGATCATCATCGTCAGATATTTACAATGTGGGATGACCTTGGCAGAGAAAATCTTTCCATGATAAAAAGCAATACATTATAAATTATAACCCTATGCTAAATAAAGCATCTCTATTTCGAGAATCTCCTTTTATCATTGATTTTGATTGGTTGGGATACCATAGTGGACCACTGAGTTGAGTTGCTGATGGCGCTGTGGTTTCTGGTTTCAGGATCACTATGAAAACAGGATCTTTAATTTAAAATTTGATACTTTATTGAGGCGCTACAAGTTTGGTTTGAACTGATCATCCGTGAAATTGAAACTTTTGGGAAAACTGTAGCAATCCCTCCATCTTCATGTCTTCAAGTTTCAAAGACAAAAGATGGATGCCTTTCTTACTTGGTTTAGCTTGTCCTCGTTCATCGATAATATTTACTTTGGTAATTAGATATGCATAAGATGCAAAGCTTCAAGGCACTTGTATTGAAGTGGTTTTTCCAATCCAAACAACCCTCACGATCATGATACATTGTAACGCTTCACAACTTCAGGTCTAGAGAAACTTTAATTATGATATTTAGTAGTTTAGGTAAAATGCCAAGCAATTTCGGCAACGTTAAAAGTAGAAAGGAAGCCAATGCAAATCACTCATAATTTTAGGATGATGAATGAAGACGGGAGTCTTCTAAAGTTTTTGGATTAAACCCCAACACAAAATTTTCAGTGTTTGTTTTGAATAATGAAAGCATCCATCGTAGCTTAATGAGTTTTCACTTCCCCTCTAATCCAAGTCCAACTTAAGGCGATCTAGGCTTGGCCTGGCCTCTCCACGTGACTTCACTTTCCCTCCAAGGCTATCCCATTCAACATAGTGGAATTTTGGAAATGTCGCTATTATCTCCTCTAATTGTTTCTTTACTTCTCTTTTAACCTTGACCGGATGGAAAAGTCAATTATGCCTTTTTATAGCTCCATTTCTCACTCAACTCAACTCAAAATGTCGAAACTGGCTATGGCTATTTTTATTGCATGACCCTTACCCTCACTCCCAAAGTAATGTCTTCAAATGGCTTTTGAAAATGACCAAATAAATCTACAGACGTGCTAGGATGATCTCTCCCTCCGAAAAAAATGAAAAATTGTGATGACAGGACAGGCGGGGGGAGAAAATGGGAAAATCATGAGCCATAATTGGTATTGTGCCTTTTTGACCCTCGCTTGTGTTCCGCAATAAAGACAAGACAACATGATAATGATGATAATTACATCGCGTTCCTCCAAATCGGCGTGATTCCATCCCGAGAATATTCCCCCAGGGAGGGTGTAAATAAGTGACGTGCTGCTGTGCGGAATGTAGAGCGGCAACCACAGACATAAAATTGCAGGATTTTAGTGCTTCATAATGACGGGACGAGGGGATAACTCCTTCATTCATATTTCAATTTGGCTGGGTCATGATCATCGAATTTAGGATGAGTTATTATTAGAAATGATAAGGATGCTACGTCACGTTTGGAAGACAATGGCTAATTGCTGTTTACATCTTATTGTAAACAAGATAGCATTATTCCTTCAATTTCTTTCTTCCAGCATCCATGTACCAATCTAAGTAGTTCTTTCTATGTGTTTCTAATGATCATTTTCTGGTCTGGTCTGGCTCTGGCTTCTGTTAAACGCAAGCACGACTGCGAATTTCGGAAGTATAAAGAAAGGAAGTGTTGCGCCGAGCTTTCTCAGTCACGCGGCTGGCTTGATCAAGAGAAGAAGAAAGAACAAACGGGGGAGTTTTGTTTCGTGTCTCAAAGATTCAGTGAAGAAAAAGGAGATCCGTCTTCATATGTACTTCATCTACAACTACAATCACCGCCAGCAGTGTCCTCAGAGATTTGTTTGTTGACAACAGAGAGAATTCACACGTTTTCTGGAGTTAAATATATACTTACTCTTTGTCCGGGGAAAATCATAAGAAAGACTTAGTTTCTGAGGCTGGTGAGTTTCTCTTTTGTTCGCCTTTCACAACAATTTTTGGTAAACAAAAGTAAGCCGTTGTTTTTCCTTTACTCTCTGAGCTTTCTATTGCAACATGTAAACTTCCGGCTGAGGAAGTTCAACATTAAAGTGAAGAAGCTGACGTATTGTTTTCCTTCCAAAACTTTTGATTTTCCTAAAAGAAAAGCTGAAAAGGATTAAGGACTTCGAGATGTGAACATTCTTTGCACTGGTCATGGGGCGTTTTGAGATCTGTATGATGCGGGAAAGTAAGAACAACTAAAAGGACACTTATTAAGTAAGTCTGAAGTGCCGAAAGTGGAGCCATTAATAATTGGAGAAAATGAAGCTACTTACATGCTACAATATTGATATTGAACTGAACTACTCACATTTTCAATGACAAACTCTCTTCAGCGTTTTTTTGTGAACTGACGGATACAGCGGAACTGTTCAAACAGCTCGCTTTTTACAGGAATCAATTTGCAGCGTGTGAGTTAACTTTTTGAAGTCTTCTAAGCTCTCTTCAATTTAAAAAAATAAGCAAAATAACGTATTTAATGTTTGTAACATGTAACCATTACTTATTCTAATTCCAAATATTCACGTGTACCCTCGAGTCCATGTGACCTGGGCTAACTTCCGTCCAATTGTCCAATTCTATTCTTATTATTCGAGAACCGGTACAAGGCACTGAGGAATATTTAATG
Source organism: Seira ritae (assembly GCA_027744415.1). Classification (NCBI taxonomy): domain Eukaryota; kingdom Metazoa; phylum Arthropoda; class Collembola; order Entomobryomorpha; family Entomobryidae; genus Seira; species Seira ritae. The sequence continues at coordinate 3,925 of JAHZNI010001075.1, forward strand.
CTAGAAAGTCCCACAAAGGAAATATGATATTGATATTGCTATAGTTATGACGAATTCGAAATCTGCACAAAAGAACGATTCCAACTAAGGCTCAATGAGCAATACAATCCTTTAGCATTTCCTTCAAAGGGTTAAGCGTTTGGGGGAACTAGCAAACTCTGTGTTGAGATCTAATAGAAAAATGACTGAGTTTTTTTTTCATTTTGAACTTCCTTGGAATTGCTGAATGGTTTGAATTTAACTGAAAGTACTGAAACTACGTCATAAAATAAATACATACCTATAAACTACGGATGTTAGGAACAAAAACTAATGGAGATTAAGTAAAAGTAAAAACTTTTTCATATAAAATCCTTTCATATTGGAAGGTAAGGTGAAAGTTGTGCTAAAAAACAAATATTTTATTCAATACTTCCCGCTGATCTCGTAATGGACAAATATTAAGCAATATTATGAGATACGATCCTAGTATGAGGTGTGAATGCCTATAAAAATCTCAATCTCGACAACTGTACATCGTACATCTCAAATCCTATCTGGATCACAGAAAGGAAATGAAAACGATGAGATTAAAGATGAAAGAGAAAGTTTCACAGGAAAAGGGCATCTTTCCCCTCCTTTATCATTTCTACTTTCTCCGCCAATTTTCTTTGAATCTCTAGAAAAGCGTGACAATAAGTTATAAACTTGAAAATTGTATCATGAAATAATTTAGAATTTCCCCATATTGGAGAAAGCACGTGGCTTGGACAGACACAGACACAGCATGAAATGAAAGTATAAAATACGGATGGAGGATGCTAATATTTGTAATAAAGAGCAGATTTTAGGAGGCTTGAGTCTCGGATAATTTTCATGTGGGCACGCAGCAGCAAGCAACAGCAAACGAAGGAAATGAAAAAGAGAAAGTTGATTGCATGATTAGATTCTTTTGGACTCTGGCGAAGCGAAAGTATACTTTTTCATTAAGAAGGTTTACAAACACGTGCGTGAACATACATATTTCATCCCTCAATCCAATATTTTTGGCGTAGGTCGATATAAATGTCTAACCAAACAGGGGTAGCAGATAGGATTGACTTTAAAGGAAACATGATATTTTGTAGGAAATTGGGACTCAGGTGTCGTCATGATCATGAATGATAGAACCAAGGTCATATTCGCTCTATTATGCAGTTTGAGCTCTATATTATAGTCCTCATTGCCATTACGTATTGTACATAATTTTAGGCTGTCGTTCGTAGGTTCAGTGGCAGTGGAGTTTGTTATCGGGAAAGCGCAGGAGCATCACTAAATACTTAATGCGCTTAATGTAGCAATGCTACATTCATCATTAGATTTTGATCCAAAATCGATGATGATGATGATCGCATTAATTAGATAGCTTAATGAACTTACAGATATTCTCGAGTATGCGTTTCGAAATTTAAATGCATACATTGTTTTAATGTCCAGTGTTTGTCTAGGATTTTTTTGGATACTTCGTTTTGCAATGTTTCGTTTTCATAACTGAATTCAATTCAAATCTAGTTGAACAGTTGAAGTTGATTATAAAACGTTTTATAGGAAATTAACCATATTATGATGCAATATATTGAAGTACTTATGTAAGATTATTTATATTTGTTCATTCCTGGAACAGTCGAAAGTTTTTAGATGGCATCGTTGCTTATTTGTAGTAATGTTTATTTCAAAGGGAAGGAGCATCATTTTAGAACAGGTTCCTTTTTCAATTATTGCACAACTCCCATTTGCCCTAACCAACGTAATAGCTTTCCCCCTTGCTGGGGTTGATCATGCATAATAATAGAATTATTATTTCCTTTTCCTCTACAATTTTCATGGAAGTTCTTCCGATTTCGTCAATTTTTAATTTGAATTGCGCCAGTTGAAAGTTTGCCATCTCACTGCCTCCCTCCATGCATGCTCTAGATTTGTTCTTGGAATCGCAGGGTTTTAGCACATTGCCCCAGGTATAGCCATGGCCTTTGTTTTGACGAATTGCTTTTCATACGGTTTCTATTCTAAATTGCCCAAAGATTAGACCCGTATCCGCGCAGAATTTTGTTGTCCTGTTGTTTTCTCTTTTGCAGTTCACCTATTACAATGGGAGAAGGAGCCAAGAGCGATTTTTGGCTCTTTATCCTAATCCAAAACTGTCACTTGCATTTCCAACTCCATTTTACATAGCATCTATGTATGGTCTGCTCAACTCAACTTGTGTATAATATTTTCTCAATTGATGTATTTCTAATAGTGCGTGTGCTACCTTTGAATTTTTTTTTGCCTGCTTTTGGCACAACATATTTATTTCTAAATTCCCTGTGTCACTTTCCCTACAAACATTAATTTATTAAGTGAACGGGGGACATGTAGTTCCGAGGGAAAATATTTCGGGCGTGTGCTCCTCGCACACGAAAAATAGGATGTGGATGTGGGACGCAATACACGAGTACATTGAAAAATAGCTGGAATGAGGATACATGAAAGATTAAAATGCATCCGGAGTGACAGGCGAGGATGAAATATTAATCCAAAAATGAGACTGCAGTTTCCACTATTTAGCTAGATTGGCATGGGACTTGTCACTGTCAAAATGAATTCTTTTGTCTTAAAAAACTAGCCTGCGGAAGTGGGACGTGCGGAGAGGAGTAGGAGTAGAGCGTCTTTTTTGCCGCATAACGTGAAAAGAAAGAACTTTCTCCCTGAATGTTCAGCATAATAATAATTTCTATAAATTGTTATTCCAAATTTATGATTGATTTTTTGGTGGGTGGATAAGGAGGAGCTTGTAAAATCGGAGATGAAATATAATGATAATTACTAAAAATGTACATACTTATGTAGTACTTCTTCTGAATTGGAATGTGGTGGTTTATTTCACAAATAAAATATGCATAAGTAATTCCTCCCCATAAATCTCGCTCTGTTTTTAGGAAATGAAATATGAACCTTTTTAGCAGAATGAGCATTGTGAAAAATGACATGTTTAATGCATTGCAACAGGAAGGAAAATTAGCTTGCTTGACTTTTTCCATCTGCCATTCCCAAATAAACTTGCTTTTTAGTTATGAAACTCAAAATCACTAGTTGTGTGAAAGTAAGATATAAATTCAGATAAATTAGCAAGTTTAGGAAAGATTAAAAAAGGAAACATTATGTTCAGGTAGAAACGTAATACTTTTTTGCATGCATACAAATTGGCTGAAATAAAAAAAAATGCGTTGTATTGGCTCTGACTCTGGCTGTGTCTGCGGGGAGCGAGGGAAAAAACTCAAAGCGAAACAGATTCCTCTCCATCGTCAAGGGAATCTAGTTCGCGATCTCCATAAAGATGAACAGCTTTCTTCTCCCGATCCACAGTCCTTCTCTAGCTGGCGAGGCTGAATAAACAAAAAAAAGTGAAAAGAGGAAGGGAGCTGAAGAGCAAACAGAATTCTTTTATTCTCTTGTTCGCATCTGATCAGTTTGATCTGCTGTTTTGCCTTGTTCCACTCAAGCGACAAGATAAATCGAACAAAGTCTTTGTAAAAAGGGTTAATGCCTTTTTCCTCCCTTCGCTACAATTACCACAGTTAAGGTTCTCCTCCAGAAAAAAAAATCTATTTCATTCAGTTGGAACTACTACTCCTACTGAATATGGACTACAGTGCCCCAGAAAAAATATAGAAGAGAGGAGACAAAGAATTCCATCGTTTTTTATCTCTTGTTTCCGCGTCGTATGTACACGCAGTTCATTGTGCATTATTGCAATTGTTATTGCTTTCTTATATTATTATCGTAATTCCCTCGAGAACAAGTGAATGGCCAATGATCTTCGAAAGTGGATGCAATGATCATTTGTCAACGTGCAAGTAAACCTCTAGCAACTTGCGTACGTAGTGCTTAGCCGTGTTATTTATGGGGCAATTTGTGACCCTCCTTCAATGAGATCAGTTTGATTGGTAAACTTTCTTCAAGAGAAAGCAGAAAAGGAGAAGGGAGCATATAAGTAATTTTTAGCAAGAGACTCCAAAAAACGCTGCAGAGAATCTGAGCCACTGCTTTTTCTTAAAAAAATAAGTGAGTTGAGTTGATGAAAAAAAGTATTTACCTACTTTATAGCATCTCCTGTTTGATTGAAGTTCTTCGTTTGTGCCATATATTCTGATATTTGCTTTACATTTTGGAGAACTGCCTTGACTTGGTTTCTTTTCAAGAATGAATTAAAAACTTTGAAAGCAGAGCACACACAGGAAAACAAACAAACAATTTTTTATGACAGAAATTCCATTCATCGCGAGTGTATTAAAAACTCTGTGTTCTCCTGACTGCAGTACACCAACCATTCCCTGTAAGTAAAAGGCAAGTTCCCATCATTTATCTTTGTATATCATTTTTTTCAGTTGGCGCGTATGATAATTATTTTTTATAAGAAATATGAATTTTTCCTTTCAAGCAAATTAAAGCTAGTCACTCTCATTGTCAGCATTTTGCATACTCCCAATGAGGGATTCTTAATGAACTCGTTAAGACAGGGGGAAAGTTTAGCAATTTATTTTGCAGCTGAAGCACGTTTCATCCATGATAGTCATTCATGTTCCATCGGGAGACTGGAGGGTAACAAACTCCGTAAATGCTATAGTGCAGTTCCTATGTCACAAGCGGAAAATTATTGCAGACGACTAATATAATATTATACGCTTGCATAATGCATTCATGCGCGAATTTCTAGAATCTGAATTGATTCATTTAGGATGGGGATGGTTAATGTCTGTCTGTTATTAAATAGGCAATAATTTCCAGTGGGAAACTGAAGTTTTTGCTACCCGAACTCGAGAAAAGTAAGAACTGAGATTTTCTAATTTCTCCTGTGCTAATTTCATTTCTACTACACTTCAAAAATTTAGCAATAACAACACGAACGGTTTTAGGAAAGAAGCAATAATATCGAACATATGTATCTATATTGAATCGGTTGCACACTGATAAATTGTATTTATTTGCACAGCAACATGGCTGGATTGAGACTCTTTTAACTTAATCTATCAAGAAGTCATTGAAGAATGCTATCAAGCAAATATGGTTTGGTTTAGAATTACACACGTAATTCACTAGTTTCTATAACCTCAATTCTGATTCCGCGGAAGATTACATACATAATACATATACTCCAGCGTTGAGTTGAAGTAATCAGGATGGCATAGTCAGTCAGGCTACAAGTGGTTGCTCACTTCATCACAAGACTATATTACTTCATTCTTTTAAAAGCTAAACGATCCGGCCTGCCTGGCATAGGATTCGTTTTTTTGTTGCCTCAAGTCTCTGTGAAAAAAAAGCTTTATTTTCCTTTCTTTCCACTCGGCCGAGCATTTGTAGACTGTGCAATCTCAGATTTTTTTTCTTGTAGATGGGACGAAGTAAAAAAAGCTCCAAAGACGGAGATCGTGTAAGGAGATCATGTCAACGGATATGTCTTTCTGAGAAAAAATATCTCCAGTTTTATTTTTGCTCCAACTCCAATAACAACCTCACTACTTCGTTTTTTTTGAGTAAGCGCCGCGCAAGCTTTACTAGCTTACAAAACACTTCATCTTTTTCAATCTCTTGTTTATTCGTAAAGGAAGGATGTGATGTGGGAGTTTCTCTTAAAAGATCTCGAATTGAAAAGTTTGGATTTTCATAAGAGAGAAAATGTGCTTGCCATATTACATACAACGCATAAGAAATCCATTTGCCTTTCCCAGAACACTCCACCGCATTTCCTATTTTCTCTTCCGGTAGAAAGGAAGTAAATAAGTGAAAACCGCAAAATAAGCTCTCTCTCTCTCCGCTAGTTTAGAAATAACACGGAGCTAGTAAGAGTTGTAGTTGAAAAATGACAAACAAAAACGAAGACAATGGTGGAGAAATGTTAGTTGACATTTTTGTTGAATGGTGGGCTTAAGAAAGTTATTAATAACATGGAGCTAGTAAGAGTTGTAGTTGAAAAATGACAAACAAAAACGAAGACAATGGTGGAGAAATGTTAGTTGACATTTTTGTTGAATGGTGGGCTTAAGAAAGTTATTGATTTCATGGGAAAAAATCGGCGAGGAAAAGTACGTTTACACGTGAAACTGACTTTTCCATTTTTGGTGGGAGGAAATTTTTCTTCTCGATATCTGAATGAATCTTCTTGGTATTGGCCCCCAGTCAGGCGGTCGGTCGGTTGTTTCGTTTGACTGTTTTAGATCTGTATTTTTCCTCGGCTGTTTCGTCTTGCGGATCGAATTGCACAAAAGGGAAACATTAAGCCTGAAATAGAAAGCGATGTGTACTGTGTGCACTGGGAAAGAAGAAGCTTTTGCTTTTGAAATGATTATATTGCTTTTGAATGCTTCTTCTTTGGTGATCTTTGTAGAAGGGAAGACATGTATAGGAACCAGTAAGTCTGATAGAAAGTTTTGCAAAGGTAAAAGTAATACAATTGGTCTAAAAAGAAAATGACAATGGAGAGTAATGACAGAATTTGAGCGGAAAAGTAGGAAAAGGGAATCAGAAAGCATGACATTATTAAGTCTTTTGTGTTGTTGTATTTGAGGCAGAGGAAACAGAGATACAAGTACATTTGGATTGTTCTGGATTCATCCTGACTTCTCTACACGTCAATATTCAGTCCTTCTTTGAAATCATTTTCATTTCTAAAGAAAAGAGCGAAAGACTATGAGAAAAGTTATTTTTAAAAGACGCGTTGTCAAAGAAATAAAAATTAAGGAAAAACACATATTATTATGGCAATTGGCAAATGACATTGTTTGTCTCTCGTGACTCGTGACATCCTTTCACAGAGACAGATGGTGAGGGGGGGGGGGCAATGTGTGCAAAATTATGTAATTGTGACAGATGCATGAATCCCAGATGATTTATAATTTTGTCTTCTGCTTTTTTCATTTCTCACTACAATATCAAGCAATTAAAAATGAATCATTCGTTGTGCACTACCAAAAGTATACACACAAGTGGACAACTTTAAATGTATCTTGCCATCAAAATCACGCATGCATAACGCTTCTGAGCAAACTTTTTTTTTGATTAAGTCTTCCTAAGAAAATGTAAAATACATTATTTTGAGATGAGATGAGAAATGGGCGAGTAAAATTTTTAATTAAAAAAGTTCACTCCGGCTACTTTATCTTGTCCATATCTATCTCAATCTGAATACAGTGCGGATAGATACAGATCTCTGTCTGCTGGGACAAAACATTCGCTCCTTCAATTTAATTCCAAGAAACGGGCATCTGGATCAAATTAGAAATAAATTGAGTTAACAGAAATTTTAGTTGACTTGCCAGAAAGTTGAACTTGGCATAATGCATTTAAATAAAATCTTAATTGCCAAAGTCGTCCGATGGCGTATAGGGTATTTAATTTTACATTTAGTAACTTAAACAGCTTTATGACAATTAAAAAACTTAGTTAAATGATTTCGAGTTCTGCTAAGTGAGCTGAAATTTCTGTCAACTAATTCTCTTCTATTAAATCACATGAGGAATAAGAGTTTGCGAATTGTGAGTGAAGCATGAGTAGCAGGAAATTGTATTTTCATTTTGTAAATCCACCGATAAAATTTCTGGTAGTTAGCGAGCAGAGATCTGTGACTGAATCTCAAGTGAAAGTGAGAGCAATACATAAATGTAATGAGGAATGATCAGCTTCTAGTTGACATGGCACGAGTGGCGTGGCGTCTCAAGTGGCAGACGTTCATTGTGATATTGACATTGATACTATGCATGTACATGTTCTGGAGCTATTTATTGGAGATATTATGAAGCATATATGCACTGCAAAAGTAATTGCATGGTTTACCACTTTGACGTTTATAAGCGGCATGGTTTGGTTTGGATTGGTCTGGTTTTGCAATCGACACCATTAAAAGGTTCACAGGAACTGGAAGTAAGCATGTTGACAATTTCCTTTTTAAAGTCGATTCCATCCCACCACTTTGTGGATTTTTCTATTTTGCTCGCTCGAGAAAGCACTTTGCTCTTCTACGCTTGCATACTTAAGGCTCACCTGCCCCAAATACTAATTCATTGGATTGCGGATGCTTTCCCTGGAATTGTATGGTACTTAAAATATGTTTACTCACTAGAAGAACGAGACAGCATTTGAAAAAAAAATGTTCCTTCTTTGAAACCTACCCCAGACAAATAATTACTTCCACCACATTTGCTCCTTCCAAATATCCATTTTATTTACAAAAAGGAAGAGCA
>JAHZNI010001076.1:0-20284 GCA_027744415.1 Seira ritae
ACATCTTCCATCGAGAAAAAACTTCGTATTACAAAGTAAGATGCAATAATTCTTTTGACGCACTCAACATAATAAATCCGCATACGCACAATTACTTCAAAGTATGTACGTGTACACCTTGCCGAAAAATATGTTGACTGCGCGTTCATATTTTTATCCGCTTTTACAAGCATCTAGTTCATTTTCTTAAGTTCGTTGGAGTGCCTAAGTTCTTCTTTTAAAAAGTTGAGAGCATTGCTTCCACAGCCGAGCTTCATAATAGATAGTGGCGAAGCACCACCATCTCATTCAACAAGAATCATTTGAGGCTGTAGCTCACGCAAACACATGCCCCTTTGTGGAGAAGGGGGAAAGCAAGAAACTTCCGTGGCATAAGCAGTCTGCTCTCTAGTCGGTGAAAGCACGCCGGGACGGAAACAACACGGTTTTCCAGATGGTTCCATTTTTTCCTATTGAGTAAAAGAGCTTTAGTTCTTAAGCCAACAGAGAAGAAGTGTTGCAAAGACTTCCTCATTCCTATCAACAAGATCTTTTGAGAAGTAAAGAGAATTTTTGTTGGTGAAAAGTCTGACTTTTTTCAGCAGATGTGTAAGTGTTCGTTCGTCCTGTTGTTCGTTATAAGTTAAAGAAGGTACATATTATACACGTGAACGTAGATACGCTGGGTAAATACGAGACACACAAGGAGAATAAGTGGAGATAAAAGGAAGAAAAGAAGAGTTTTCCAAGGAGAATTACTGTTTGCCAGCCTGATACGGTTAGGCACTTCATCCAAAATGTTTCGCTACAATTAGATGTGCGCTGAAGAGAGTTGACGATTTCGTCAAGTCTTTAGCTACTTAAAGAAAAGTAGCTCCTTCTACTGCAACTACCTACATGCTCTTTTACATTTACTGATAAGGAAACTCAGCTTAAAGATTCGAGGCGATTTACTCAGCAAATAGATGATTTGGAAATAACGCCCCCGGTATGTCTAAAACGATTAAAAATTTGGAGGTATATTACTAACTTCAACTGCCAAGTAGACTTCAACTGAAATACTTCAGCCATTTTTATTGAAACTATCATCTAAAAGTTTTGTACGCGAACAGGTTGATAAAAAATTGACAGTCACGTTAGGCAGTTCTTTTTGAGATGGGAAGGGAAATGCAGACGGCAATGATGTTACTCTAAGGTTTGGACATGCTCCGTTCCTTTATTATATGTACTAATTTTGCCTAAAACTGACAGTTTCTGGTGAATAACGCAGGGATAGATATATATTTGCTTTGTGTGCCACAGCAAAAAAAACTGTCCCAAGGGAATTCATCTCTGTGAATGTGCTTTCTTTGAATCTACTTTCACGAGGACACTTATCCCAAAAATACAGCCACTTTTCGGATTCTGATAGGCTCGCTGATGTTGATGCTGATAATGACACTGATATACGATACGAAAGGAGTAGGGAATTTTTTTGGCTCTTCACCTGAAAATTCCTGTGTGTGGTGGAATGAACAAGTTGTAAAAAGCGTTTTCATTCCTCTTCAGGGCGAGTTTGGTGTTAATGTGGAGAAACCCACAACGTTTCTCGGTTACAAGGATTGTGACTCTACATTGGAGTGAGTACATAGAAGCTTTTCATTTTTCCACCTGAGTCCACCTAAATTACACTTGTTTGGGAATGCGTATAATTTCGTCTATTTCGCACATTTTCAGTCCTGACTGTACTCTGACTTGACTGCTGGCTCAACACATTTCATTTTAAAGAAAAGAATAGTGATTGGGATTGGGACGAATGAATTCGGACAAGCCAAATTCGTTTCTGCCAACTTTTTCCAATACTCAAATAGTCTAATTTAATCAAGCTTTTGACAAGCCTCACTTCAAAAAAAGTCTGTAAATAAAAAAGAAGAGTGGTAGCCGAGCTGCCAAAACGTGAGGGGAATTTTTTGTGATACGATACCAATCGAAAATAATTATGATGACGAAGCCTGTTACCACTGGAGGAGCTGATCATCATCATAACTGTGAATGAGCCAGTGAAATAAACTTTCCTGATAAGAAGAAGGAAGGAAATCAAATTACTTTTACTTTTGAGACAGTCAAATGCATGTACATTGTACTATCCACCAACATACATATATTCATACGGACTTCAATACAGATTTTCTAGCCATGATAAGAATTTTTGACAATTTTTTTTCTTCACGCTGAAAAACCAATGTATTCGATTACCGATAATGGCTCAGGAGAATTGTTAGCGGGAAGCCGGAAAAAGTAAAAATTTTCAGAGGAAAGTATGCATTTCGAAGATAAAAGGAGGAATTTCATCTTTTCCAGAGGATATATCAAAGAAACTTCCTGCTCTAATAACTCAAACAAGTGAAGCGTATCCAGGCTGAGACCCAAGTCTTTTTAACTGAATCTGAAAAGCGGAAAGCAAAAGAGAAAGATGTGGAACCGCACACAATTTTGGCACGATCATAATGCTTTCTCTGTGACTGCCACTGCCACGAAGAAAGGGTCTACACGCTTTTCTTTCTCATTATTATCATTCATATCTTTGTCAGCATTGTCTCGAGGAAAAAGCGGGACGACATCTACAACTACCTTTCCCCCATTATCTCCAGTTCTGTACTAATGTTGCTGTACAAAATGTTTTCGTGAACGAGGTAAAAAAATAAGAACGGACTCGTTATTCAAACGGTATTCCTTTGTTGACATTCATGAAAACCCGAGGAGCGTCAATAGTGAGTCCTTTCGGGATGCCCCCACTACACCCTCAGGTGGTTGTACCTTTCTTTTGAAGTAAATCAGCATTCCTTCCTCATCCCTGTCGTGTTTTGTTCGCCCTCCTTAAGCCAAGACGTAGGAAAAATTTCTCATCCTCAAACACGAAGCTTGCACCTGACTCGAAACGCATGCGAAAAACATTCAAGAAAAATAATTGAAGGTGAAAGTGAAATGTTGCTGGTGGCAAAGGTTTGTCAAGTATTTATTGCTTGCAGCAGAGAAAAACAGGAAAACAACAAAGTCAACCTCAAATGTAAAGGGAAAATACACAAGAAGCTCCTTAACTTAGTTGAACCTATTCGTTAGTGTCTTGTGTGCACATTTTTTGTAACAGGACAAAAAAAACTTTTTGCAACGTATCGCGAGCGGATCCTATGTATACTACATATATTAATTTAGTTGAAGGGCTAAGTAAATGTGAAGTAAACGGTGGAGCAACTCTTTCCTCTGTCTTCGATTCTTTTATTTCGTTTTTCTTCTGTGATTGTGAAAGTGTCTACCTTTCTCTCTCTTCGTTTTTGAAGGAAGAGCATCCCTCGGGTAATGTTCCACTCTCTCTTTCTGCTGCGTACCAACACCATTACTGTCACACCAATCTTCTAAAAAAAGGCTTTAGCCAAGCATATGTGTGTGTATAGACCTGTGAAGAAACAACTTGGAGAAAAATTATGGCGATTATTTTTTATGAAACATGTTCAGCGAGAAGGAAAGCGAGAGAAAGTATCAAAAACCTGTTCCTTACAAATAAATTGAACTTGTTTTTCTTGCACAAACATCCACAATCCCTTTGAGTCGTAGATTGTACGCTTAAAAAACGAGAATGAGATATTGATAAATTGGTATTGCTATTGCTATCAAGGATAAAAAGGTTTTCGCAATACTCTTGCTGTCCTTTTCAATTCCAGGCTTTCATTGACACTACACCAACATCACATATCCGCATTTCCAAATATACAGCATTTTTCTACCCTGACATAAGGAATGCGTCCAATGGACCATCATCTGCTTCGTTTTCTCAACGTATCGCGAGCGGATCCTATGTATACTACATATATTAATTTAGTTGAAGGGCTAAGTAAATGTGAAGTAAACGGTGGAGCAACTCTTTCCTCTGTCTTCGATTCTTTTAATCTCACTCTCCTTTCAATAGACGATACCATATTGTCAAAAAGACGGAGTGGTAGTCACGAGGAGGCAGTTATAACTTGGAGTGTCAGTATTTTGTGATGAGCTGAGAAGGAACTACTCCTTCACATTCTTTATTTTATGCCCTCTTTGGTGTGAAGTGGATAAAGGAGGAAATATGTGAGAACTGCAGCGAAGCTTCTACAGAAAGGCATGTCGTAGTCGTCGTGCGAGAATGAATAAATGAACATAGGCGATAACTCGACTTTTTTATGATGCACATGCATAAAGTGTCAAATAACTGGGTCCCTTCTAAATCACATACTATCATCATCTCTATCCCTACTACTACCTCTCATCGGCTTCAGGACAAGGAACCATCTTCATAGTCATAGATATGTATTATGTATGTACATGAAGAAAGGGAAAGTGGAGTGCCTTTCCCTCACTCGTCGAGAAATGGTAAATGCTGATTGACGAGCTAGCCTTATACCACTTTCTTGAATAAACTCCTATAAATTGGTCGAGTGTGCTCTTGCTTTTTTATGATAGTTTGAAAGAAGGAGGAAATTTGTTACCCTTATTGTATGGCCCAAAGGTACCTATCATGGTGCGGCGTATTATAAGGGAAACTTTATGATATGAAGTATTGCCAGATTATGGGATACTCGCATAATGGAAATCCACACTGAGTGAATAAAAACTTGACAGGGAAAAAATTTTGCTGGCTTATATTTTAATGCGCCTCTTTCGTTCTGCCTAATAATATTGTGAGAGGAGGACGTGTACATACTCTTGACATACTTTTTTCTCTCTCTTGATGGATATTATCTGCATGGGACTGGGATATGTTTCATGACGTTTTAAGAGCTACCTGAAGTAAAAAGTTTTGCAAAGTATTTCTCCCCAGCCTTACCATCCTCATTCATTCACCACGAGTAAAGGAAAATAATATTGAGAATTGGCAGAAGAAGCGAAATGTGGGAAATGTAATGTTGCATTTCAAAAAGAAGCCATCAGCAACAACGGAGGAGGACATCATCGTTTATGTCACCGGTTCGAAAGTGTCCCAATTTCTGATATGTTCCACAAAAATTTTCAAGTCCCTTTGCTGCTGCACTCCTTGGTCCTTATATTGCTGTTTCTTTCTAACGACGTCACCTCGAGCGTTGAACCCCTCCCGATGAGCGGACCAGGTAGTGGCAGCGGCAATGTCGGGGGCGGCGGCGGCGGTGTTGGTGTTGAAGCTGATCCCGCAACAGAAACGGGGGTGCCTACAGTGAGTGCTTCGACTGTCAACATCAACAGTGGCACCGGAAGCTCTGAAGATGACATTATGTGGAGTCCAAGACAAGTCATCACGAAACTCGGGATTGTTCAGGGCTTCATCATCCAACCCCCAAATGGATACGCGGGTGTAGAAGTGTTTCTCAATCTGCCGTATGCCTCATCACCAGAAGGAAACCTGCGTTTCATGCCCCCAGTTTCCCCTGATCCTTGGAAAGGAACTAGGAGGAGCACTCATCCCAGTCCCGTGTGTCCCCAAGTCTTGCCACACAACATTAAGAATGAGACTGAAGCGCTGAAGGTGATGCCACGAGGAAAACTAATGCAATTGAAGAGATTACTTCCCATGTTACGTAATCAGAGCGAAGACTGTCTTTATTTGAATATTTACATGCCATCCGCAGGTAAGTAAATGGTTTTATTCAAATTCTAACCTTAAGTAAACCAGAGTAATTTAAATATTGAGTAGCTCTCACCACACTCGCAACCCAACAAACACAAATTTTCAATTCGTCAAAACTAAAACCTGTGCATTCGTATTAGCTTTTCGAATTTATTTACGCAACAATTTCATCTTTCCCATCCATCGTCGTCATGCTCGTCGTTCATTTAAAAGCCAAATTTCGACGAATAAACCACACGAATAAATCAAGCATCCCATCCCATGCGAATCAAAAGTGTGGTGGTAATCAAAAAAGTGGACAAACATAAAAAGAGCGTATGAAATATACTGCAAAGAACTACCTATATAATCACTAAAAGTGACCTTGCTTCAGTTTAGGATTTAGTTCAGTGATACTACTACACGCGCATGTTTATGGGACTTGACAAACTTCTCACCAAGCCAAGCCCAACCATCCAGGCAGGAGGAAGCCTTCCTCCTGCTTGTCCAGGAGGACTTATGAAAAGTTTGTAGAGCAGGGAGCAGTCATGTAGTCTGAATATCGCATATTTATGCAAATTAACAACCTTTCTCTTAAGCTCCCTTCCATTTCACTTCACAATGAATACTACTACTCAGCACTGCTGTAGGAGTAAGGAGTGATGTGACGCTCAACTCTCAAGCTGCTCTTTTCCCTTCCCTCAACAAATGGGAAGAGATATGATCATAATAGAGAGATGAAAGCGATTGCATGCGTTCACTCACAAAATTACAACGCTTCAGTGTACAAAAGTCAAGACTATGAAATGAATAAAGTCGTATTCATATTTGCTTGATCAAACACGGGATTCATATGACTTTGCTACGCCATAGAAGGCTATAGGTCACCCCTTCGTGGTTTTCATTTGCGAAGTCACAAAGTGTAAAATGGAAGTTTCAGATGGAATCAGGTTGACTGTTTGGACTTGGACTTCCTTTTACATGTCGTAGTCCATGATGATGTTGATGATGATGATTTCGGTTCGAGCATGAGAAAACACAAGTGTCACTCACTCAACCACAACTAATGCATCAATTTGGGAAGTTCATTAGTCTCCTTTGAAAAAGACTTAGCTCACACCATATCCTGACGTATTGTTTCCTTTTTGCCTGAATGCGTAAGGCGACATATTGTTCCTAATAAGTTTCTTTCCCTCTGAAAAATTAAGTTCTTTTGAAATGTTCTGTTAAAGGGAATTGTTCTGATTAAGTTATGGTTTATGATTTATGTTTTAATTATACTTACCTAAACTACTCAGATGAAGCCATTCAATTACCGTTACCGCCCGAGATTGGCAACATTCTTCATGAATGTGTGGTGGGTTTTTAGTATCATTTTCACTTCTAATGACAACATTATAAATTCCCAGAGCGGATCAACAAAAGCCATAATACAGACTTTAATGTTACCCTCCACCACCCTCTCTGTAGGAATAAGTTGTGGCCCACTCTTTTTGCAATAAGTTTTCCCATTTCAACAAGAATAGAAAGAATTGCAAAAGAAAACTTTTTTTTATTCTTATGTGACATTCACTTTTACCTTTAACTCCGCGACACATACTTTGTCATCTTTTCTGAATAGGAAAGTAGTGAACGAGTAAAGAAAAGCCTAACTACTACCACCACGTAACTTCCGTGCTAGTTACCACATTATTCCCCTGAAATTCGCATTCAACTCGACCAATTCCATCCACCTCAAAATTCTCTTCTTCTATTTTTTATCCAAGTACATACTCTTGCCTCGTGTGCGGAAGGAAGAGTTCCTTAAACAGAAAAACTTCCTGCACACACACACAAATCTAAAATAGTATCTTTGCTTTTGTATAATGAACCTATATAAAGCGAGAAATGTATCTTCATCCAAAAATTATGGCACGAGTTTTTTTTTCACTCCGGAATTTTCGAACAGTCTTTCATTGTCGATGTAGAAAAGTAAGCTGAAAGCAATTCTCTCACTTCAGCCGGAAACTAATCGACTCTGTTTCAAAAACTTTCTTCCTCTCCTTTCTCATTCAGCGTGTGTGTCACACTGTCACACACTCTCTCTCTCTCAGAAAAGGACAATGTTGTTGCTTTCTTCCTCTGTTCGCTTCTTGTGATGTCGAGCAAATCAAACTATTTTTCATTCTGAAAAAAAACTACTATACCTACGTACGACTACCTCTTTTACTAACAGTCATAGTTTTTCTAGTCATATAGCCATGAAATAATGAATGCCACCACGAGAGCATTTCCACAGTCACCACCACCACGAGTGTATCACCACAACCCCTTTCATGGTTTCCACATTAGACGTGCCTTATGCAGCGTATCCTCTATAAAGCAAGTGCGCTGTAGTATGCCAATTCCATTCCACCTACATACTTCTCAAGAACGAATGGCGGCGGCATGAAACATGACTCAAAGTAAAAGCATGAATACGCAAACAGTCACGTTTATCTCTTCTCTCCTCAACTCTTCGCTAAAAAAGAAAAAAAGACGGTTGTACAATGCAAAAACGGTTTCCGTGAAAAATGATGTTGTCTGAATGAAAGCACCGTAAAGAAGAATAAACTCTATGGTCCACCAAGTCATAAAGTTTACATTCCTATAAAAGTTATTGCTGTTATTATGATCATCATCCCCGTCATCGTCATTACTTTTATGATAAATCCTCCTCACTCCCTGTACAGAGCTTCATTCCTCCTCTCCTCCCACAACTAGCAGCTGCAACAATAGAGCCAAGTCATGGTGAAGGTTTATTATTCTGTCGAATTTTCATGTCGCATTTATTAAAAAGGAGCCGAAAATCCCTAATATTTAATAATCTCGGCGAGTACAAAGGAATGATTCAATGACTTGTGCGATGATGAGCACCTTCCTTACTCGTCTGCCAACTGATACAAATTAAATTCTTGGGCATAATGATGATAATATAGCCATAGCCATACATACTACATGACAATATGATGATGACGACGATGCAGACTTTCTTTTTAATCATGTACTGACGATATACAGTGATTACTCTCTTTTGTACGGGGAACAATATCAACAGCAGTAGCAACGAAATGGTGCATATTGTTCAGGGAAATTCTTTGGAAAGCCCACCTATGTGCTTATAGTGAACGGTTTTTCTTCTTCTTCTTCTCTAGTAATAAAAGGGACAAACACCCACACGACGGAACAAACTATCTGTTCATGCTAGGCTAAGCATGTCATAAAAAGTTCCACGATCTCTATCTTTTTTAAGTCTTCTGACTAAACCAAAGTGAACATATATGCTCATACTCATACAAAACATAGAGATTCATAAAAATACACACACACACAACTCTAGCAAATATGCACTAACGTTCTTAGCCTATTTTCACACTCATTTTTCGTTGGGTTTCGTACTATTCAAAAAAAAATTGTCTTAGACATCAGCAAGGGCTTATTGGCATCAGCTCCCATCTCGAGAAAAAAAGTCTGTAAGGAAAGTAGAAAAGTACAATCTTTTTGAATCAAACTTTTTTTCTTTCTTCGTATATTTCTACATAATAATGGGGGAATCTGCCCTATCTTATTATCTAAGTGGAACTTTTTTCCCCAACAAAACACAAAAATAGGCTTGTTGATGATAACTTACTTGGCTCCCGCTCCTACTTTTTTCCTCTTCCGACAGTAATATTCCAGATGAGGATGATGATTACCTTTAGCATACCTCCAACCTACCTTTACAAATCCATTCATTCCGGGAAAAAAAGTTTTTCTGTGTGTCACCGTCACCTCCCCATCACCACCACGATGCCAGTGGTAATAGAAGACACGACCACTACTAGCTTCATAATCGTCATGCCCCATCAGCATGTGTGCTGGGAAAGCAGTTTTTCTTTCTCTTTCTTCTCATTCTTCCCCACTTTCCCTCGTCATCGCCATCATTTTCACCAGTCAAGCGTATTTGTATTAGGGACGAATTTGTTTACAGTTCTGGGAATTCGCAGAAAAGAAACACCCCGTTTAGCGGAGTACGTGCTCGCTCATCTAATAATGGAGGGGTGTTAGCATTTGTTATGTCGTTTTCTTAACTTTGATTACCTAACAAAGAAAAAGAGAGAAAACAAAAAATATACTTTTATTTAAGTTTTAACCAAAATATATACAAGTTATATTAAAAGGGCATGATCACGTAACTAGCAACTGCTAAAACCAGCCGGTCGGTCGTGTGTAGTTTTGTCGTTCGTTACTCGCTTTATGTCGTCCATAGTACATACATATGTGCATGTCATTACTATTTTGCCAGTTTGTCTAAGGTATAGAAAAAGTTAGTCAAAACTTTTCCCCTCCTCCTTTCTCTTTAGAGAAAAAAATTGCAAGACTGTGAACTCACTCAGTCATGGAGAAGCAAAAGCACAGTTTCTATAATATTGAAACTTCTTTCTTAAAAAACTTGTTGTACGTGTATGTACTTAGGGCAGAGTTAGTTTTTGGAATCCTTTTTTCGAGCTTATTGTATTACTTATTCAGAGTATTATAGATCAAGCACGAAAGATCCCGCTCTAAAGTACTTGCTTCTACCAACTTTTTTCTCTTTGCATAAATAAAAAAGTGCTTTTTTGCGAAAAAAATAGTTATGTTGAAATCCCAGATTGCAAACAGGTTGAAACGAAAGTGGCTAGTCGAAGTAGTTAGAAAGCTCGGCTGCTTCTTTACGAAAAAGACTTCATTTCCCCCCATGAGCGAAGCCAGCAAGAGTCAACTCTAATGAATATGAGTAAACTGCTTACATATATTATACATTATGCAACTTAAGAATCATTTTCGATTCGAGATTGACAAGCAATTTATTTTTTCTTTGAAGGATTTCAAATTCCAAAATCAATTTTGTAAGCCTTTTTTTGCCACCTGAAATTGCTCAATTTGCATAACATACTATGTTAAGTCTAAAAGATATGAAAAAAGTTTGATGGGTACACCTGCGTATTAAAATAGAAAATTTCGAAACTTACGACCAAGAAAAAAATTTTCCCAAACTTTTTTTGAGTCCCTTACGCATAACTACTTTTGAGAAATTTCTCTTGCACAATAATTAGTAACTTGGTGCTACTTAATCCCATTTACAAAAAAGTTGGATAAAGCTACGTCTTATTCAAAACCGTGCGTCGTTGTACACACAACTAATTCGCGTTTCCTTCGGCCAACTTACTCCTGCCTTCAGATGGCGTAGAAAAACTTGTGAAATTCCTGATTGCAAAAGCCAACTAATGATAGCAAACGGTTTTAGGTGCGGTTTTTGTGGTTTGGTTGTTGACAGGAGAGTACTTTTCAATCCTATCAAAATAGAAAAAAAGGTTTAGAAACTAGATATTCTAGAGTTTCCTGTTTTCTGTATCTCCTATATAGGCTTAATTACTCAAGTCAATTTAGAATCAAAACATATTTACGAATTCCGTAACTACAAAATATTTACATAATTCAAAGCAAATCATGTTGATTTTGCTTACCGACCCAGAGAATTTGTAAATCCAAAAACGAGAACACACCCATACAATTCATAACGCAAAGCCCTATCCTACCTTTCCATCGTCTCATCCTCGCCTATCAAAAAAGCAATCATATCGCCTGAGACAAAATCGACAAAGGAAGAAAGGATCAAACTTATCGGATATAAGTAGGCCCTCCACTACATAGGCATAGAGGCACTATAAGGCATGGTTTAACCAGGAAGTCTGATGTCGACAATCGAAATATAAAAAACGAATCAATGAGATAGAGAGAAAGGAAATGGCAATGGAGAGATCATTTATGCTAACGACAGCACATTTCATACATTAACGTAGACAGGCACACACTTTTACCTGAAACTATTTCATTTTCTCCCGATTTTCCGTCTAATCTTTTCCTAATGCCGAGGTGATGATCATGTCATTCAAATACATACATAATGGCCTTGTAAAAGAATGAGTAGTGGCTCCATTCGTTGCCATTTTCATTTCCCAAAATCAGCACGATTGGATGGGCGAATGGAGTGCCTATCTATCTTGCTGACAAGGGAATTGTAGAGTTTGATCATGAAAGGATTTTAAAAGTATAGACATGCCTAATCCTTTCCTTTCTTTTTTTCCTTTGATGCATTTTTAATGGACTTTCGTATATATAGCTATATTCGTCGGTAAACGGATAGCAAACAAATAATCCTTTCGTGGGAAACTACACCGCAAAACATGAATTCGAAACTTGATTTTTTAAACGTGAGTAGAAAGTTGCATCGAATTAAATTGAAGAGTGTAAAAAGTACAAACTAATAAAATCTGAGTTTTAACTATGCAACATGTAGCTCTGAAAGGATATTCCATCCTTTCCCTTTAACAAAAGAAGTGGTAAAAAATCTTTATGTTTATTGCACTTTTACTTCAGCTGTAAAAACTTAACACTATTTCATTCTTATTGCGGGCGTAAGAACAAAAGAGGGTTCGTATAAGAGTAAGCATCAGAACGGAGATCTCAGTCGTGATTTCAGCAAAAAATGCAGTTTTGAAAATTTCATCAGTTACGGCTGAGCTTTTGAGTGCGGATATTTTTTATAAGGCAGCATAAAAGTTAAATTCATATGGCTTTTCTTTCAAAAGAAAAAGATTTTACAATTATTACTTCATTCCCTTGTATGACAATACAGTTCGTAAAGCTGTACTCTGTAGACTGTAGACCCTTTTATTTGTAAAAAACGAAGGGGAAGATACATAGATAAAAGTATTTAATTATGGAAGCCCACAAACTCAAAGAACTTCGATGAATCTCATGCTCATTTCATGTTTTGTTTGATCGCTTTCAGGTTTAAGAAATATAAATATTAATTCATCCGAGCAAAACAAAATTTAACGGACTGCAATAAAAATTTCGTCAATTTTGTTCGAAAATAAGGTAGCGAAACAAACTCAGGTAATTAGAGAAGTAATTATTCGAACACAATGAATTTTAAGAGGCGCGTTAAATAACAAAGCCAAACTTCATTTCAAATATTTGTCCAATCTTCCTCATTATTCCAGGAAAAACATCTCAAGTGCCATTGCCTACTTCAGCTGAGGGATTCAGCGTCTAGAAAAAGTTGTTGTTTTCAACTTTCGTAAACAAGATTATTTTGTTTAGAAGAATAAGGCGATCGGGAAATCTCCAGTCTCATGAAACTCGAAACTGTTTTGAAAACCTCTAAAATCCCAAAAAGCTGTAGCTGCAAAGTATCTGTCGTTACAAATAAAGAAGTTCTTGCCACTTTTATTCATCGGAAAGCCCCAACTTAATAATCTGTAAAGTCTACAACTTTTCTATTTTCTGCAAAAAATAATCCAAGCGAAACAAAAAAAATCTACTAGTAGTGGCAGGATAAGGTGTAACAAATGCAAAATAGGTATACATTTAGCTGTTCAAAGCTTGCCACTTTGTCAGTTTCTTTGTTTTCTCACTTAATTTCAACCACAGTTACCCGCTGTCTTGTTTTTGTTTTTAGAAAACAACAAAATTTACCCTCGAGTTATTTCCGCTGCAAAGAAAAAACAAAAGGCCGCTCCGTCCTCGCTTTAACATACTTTTTCCTGACTTTTCCCAAAGAATGCGAGGGACGCTAAGCGGAATTTTCCCTAGCAATTTAGAAGTTTTCATTTGCATTGTCTTTCAATTCATTTCGATCGTGTTCTTGTTTTTTTGTGCTCTAGATTTAAACCTTTCTGTTGAAAATATTTAGTTCTGCGAGAAGCAAGCCAAGAGGATGGAAAATGAAAGCTCATGAATTACGTTTTTACACTTCATGTTCCAAAACGTCTATCAAAGCAAGCAGAGCGCACATATGGATTCAATGGCACAGAGCTCAGCGAGAAAATCACTCTTTGTCTTTTCCTCCTAAACATCGGCAATATTATTACCAGCAACTTTGTCATCTTGACAAGAGAGCAAAACTTGAGAAAGATTTACAACTTACAACAGCAAGCAGGCAGTACGGACCAACGAGGGGGAGTAATATTGGGAATGCGAATGTTACCGCTTTTCTTTCCAAAACTGCTGGCGGCAAACATCTTTCATTCCATGAGACTATATAAGAATATAAATACAATAATAGTTCCGAACCTTACACCATTTTTTGTGTGAATTGTTGTCTAGTCTTGTGTACTCTGGAGCGAAGGAATGCTGAATGTGAGTAGTGAATACGCATTACAGTTTTAACGCTTTTTTCTCTCTCTAAAATTGCTGCACAGTTCCAGAATGAGAAAGCTGCTTTAAGCAAAAAGTGGCATTTTTGGACGTCATGCCGTACGATACATTAGTAGTTGGACGAAGGAGAGGAGGAAAAGGTAACCCAAAAAATTGGTAAATTGGAAAGCCTTTTTTGCTCCTTTCTTGGCATATATTTCCTCCGTCGTCGTTCTCGGAAGAGAAAAAAAATCAGGGAAAAGTACCTAAGCCCACTTTTTCTCCCTTAAAATCCCACTACAAACTGAACAATGGCATTGCTCCTTTTTGTGTTTACTACACTTTACATTTTTGTGTCATGCATACAGAGAGAGATAGCGTCCATAATAAGTGGAGCTCTCCTCAAGTTCCAATTTAACTTTTTTTTGTTTCAACTCTCAGGGAATAAAAAAGAGGAGGCAGAATGTCTGCATGCATAAGCTTTTTCTAAAGCCCATAGGTGCCTCACTTGCAGACAATAAATGCATATTCCGTTCAACTAAATAGATTAGTAATGCCTATGTACATGTCTCCGAGTGCCATTTTATACAGAAATATTTATGTTTTCACTTGAGTTCATTGTGTTTCCGAGTAGGCGTAACAGCAATAATAAGCCTTATCAGAGAGTGAGATCGTTTTAGGTCACACTTTATTTCACTTTTCCGTGCCAGGGAGGAAGACAAAAAAGTGTAGCTTGATTGCTTCTTCCCCGCTTGTTCATGATTTCACAAGTGGGTGTACATACTAGAAAAATCTGGTGTATCGTTCAGCGAATCGTATTAGAAAAATGGGAACTAGCGTTGGAGAGCCAACACCACAACACAGCCCATTTCAACTTTCACCCCACACACTTTCAAAATTCATTAACGCTTTTAGCTCAGTTACGTAAGTAATTAAGACCATACATATATGAATAACAGTGATCACGATCTGGCAGAGAGTTCGCAATTTTATTTCGAAGCAATGGAGCAGCACCATCATCGTCGTCATTCAAACAAAGAGAGACATCCACATCCTCCCAGCCTCCCTTTGTGTGTGCTTGAGCTAAAATACCCAACTGCCTTGAGTGAAAATTCATTCAGGAAGCAAAATGAAAAGCGAAGTTTTTAAGAGAAGCTGAAAAAAGAATTGACTTTTTATTTGTTCGTGCTCTTTTGGCTTGTAAGATGCAGTTTTGCTAAGCATTTAATTAATTTATACAATGCTGGGAGCCTGCCAAACGACATCCTTTTTGCATGGACTTTTATTTTTTTCTGTGAGTCACAAATATAAAAACCTTTACTTATAGTAATGACCGAAAGAAAGTTTTTACTCATCTCTCGTAATAAGACTAACTGCGTGGATGTCGTTGTTTGAAGAAAGCATTCCAAGAAGATCTTTAAAATTCTTCCTTTTAGTACACTTCGCCTCCTCGATTTCTTTTCATGAGAAGAATCCACATTGCCATTCGGTTGTTTATGACTTTAATGCTTTCTTTCATGGCTCTATCGAAATAACACTTTCAGTAATTTCGGATATATGCGGATATTTATGCAAAATTGCACATAAAGTCATCGCTTGACTAGCTCCACTGGAAAATATCCTTTAGTTTATAGGCAACAAAAGCTATTCTGATTCTGATGCGTTGAAACTCGTTGAGGAAAATCGCTTGTCTCTCTGGTGAGCCTACAGGGCTGCCTTCTTATATGCTGGAAAAGTGAAAAAGAAAGCAACTAAAATTATTCAAGTTGAACTCGGGCTATTGATGGTGGTGGCAGATACAAAGTAAATATATTTGTATTGTGTGCTTCCCTTCTTATTACTCTTTAGTCACTTCCCCTTTTTCCTGAGAATGAAGTAGCTTTTTCCTTAAACGTCTCGCTGGTGTTTCCAGCGAGTCAAAATGAGGAGGCGAGCTTTCGCACTGGATCTGTTACAAAGTGAGATGGGATGAGAAGGAAGGAGCAGAGAAAGGATGCCAAGACACTGAAAAATCTTTCTTTTAAAACCTGTGACATTAGCGCAGCCAAAGTTGTTACAAGATTTATTTTGGAGAAATCCATTGAGACAATCGAGGACATGTTTGGTGTATTGTGAGCGCCGCTTGCTGTGGTGTGTGTTGCTCATGTATCACTTTTTACTATTTTTCTTACCCTTCCATACACATATAAATAAATAATTTTTAAACCTTTTCCCCCATTCTCGGTAGGAAATATATCAAGGAAGAGTGTTTCCGAGAACCATTCGGCTCGTTCTAGCTTATTCTCAGAGACAATAATACGCATCCAATGTGATCACTTTAGGTACTACAGGTTTTCTGCTTGTCTCTGAATATTTCGGAAGGATGGATGGCAGCTGGTGTGGTGTGTACACAAAATAGAATAGCGTGACAATGCCGTTATTGCTTTCGGGAAAGACAAGTCAAGTCACCCCATTGAAGAAACGGTGCCAGAGGAGAAGATTCATAAATTTGCTGTGTGCCATTTTCCTCTTTCATTCAAGCATTATCATTTTTAAGAGAAAATCTAAGCATTCTTTTTTTCCGTCACCATTTTTAAATTACTTTTAAAACGCTCATGCATATTGAACAGGAGAGAGGTATGATGTTCGAGAAGAGCGACACCACGACACGTACTTCCGCAGCATGGATCTCTCGAACGCCAAGTTTAAAAGAACGTCGAGAAAAAAATGATGATGACGACGGCTGTGATCTTCTGATTGTGATACATTTTTAGAAAAGAAGATGAACACGGGAAATGACGGGGTGTTTCCCTCAGCACATTACCTATACCTATGTTGATGAGCCGTGCTATGGGACAAAGTGATGGAGAAATAAAATAGGAAAAAGAGAACCAAACATGTCTTTTTTTTAGAAAACCTACCAAGCAAAAAAAAAGAAGAGGGAATGACACTGTCTATGCAGTGAAAAGACGCCGAGGNAAAGTGATGGAGAAATAAAATAGGAAAAAGAGAACCAAACATGTCTTTTTTTAGAAAACCTACCAAGCAAAAAAAAGAAGAGGGAATGACACTGTCTATGCAGTGAAAAGACGCCGAGGGGCTTTAATGAGAAGCGTTTTATGCATATTAGACAGTTCCTTCACTTTTTCCTCTTCTCCCTTTTTCGTCGTTTTTTTCCATTCCACTCGTTTACTTTCCTCTTGCATTTTTTTCATCACATGCCATCATCGAGCTTATACAGAAAGCTTATACAGATCACTAATAGTATACAAGGAAAACAGGATTACATTATTATTATCATTTTTATGTAGTGAAGAAATAGGGACGGACGTATTCTCATCTCGTTCCAAAGTTCTCATTTTTTAGAAGTTTTCTCCTTCATCAGGAATGGATCTATGCACGTATCTCCATGAATATAAAAAACGTCAACAAGAAGAGGAAAACGAAGAGCGAGCAGAATAGAAACAAGGTCCTCTATAAAAACTTGTTTCTTATTCACATTCACATCATCGCATCGCATCTCATTCTGGCTTGGCTTTTCTTCTCCCGAAATTTCACTTTCATTTATTACTCCAGTTGAAATGTGTCATCAGAGAGAGAGAGAAAGAATGAGTCTAAAGAAAATTGTGAAGTCAAATAGGAAATAAAGGTGAATTGCTAAAGGGAATTGTAATTTTAAACAATGGATGCAGTCACCCTTTAAAAAAGGAGTGAGGTTTTAACCGTAGTAATAGGTAATTACAAAAAATTAAGCTAATGAGTCCTCCACTTCACCCCTTTTCTCCGTGACGAGCTTAACGATGCGGAAACTGTCTTAGCTATACCGCGATCTTCTTTCTCCAGTGATGTGATGATGATGGGAAAATGAATGTTTTCCTTCGGTACGGATGTAGGAGGGAATTTCTATTTAAGGGAAACACATGATGTTCCATTCACTTTTCATTTTTGATCAGAAACAAGAAAAATGAGAGGAAATCTGATGAGGATTGAGAAATAGGCCTTGAGAAAGAGTAATAATACGATTATTGGCATCAGGACTCATTCCACGTTCCCGCGTTTCAATAGCATCAAGGGATGCGATAAAATCCCTAGTCTTGTAACAATGATTTATATGAGCAATAATCAAAATCCTTTTGCAAATTTTATTGGATTTGAAAATGGATGAGGATGACGACGATGGTAAGTATATCGCACGGGGAAAGGAATGAGCAGGAAGCAAAAGGTATATTATATGTACATACATACATGTGCGCACATTACATTGATGTCGAAACGAAACCATGTGAAGACCGTGGCCTATATATTTTTTGCTATTGTTGGGTTGATCTAAATTATGGCTGACATATTATGTCCATAAAATGCTCCTATCACAGACGATGGGCTATACCGCGGGGAAACCCATTGATAAGAAACAAGGCGACAACTTTCTTTTATGCTCTTCGTTTGCTTCCGTTGTTATATTTGTCCGTGTTTTTATTACAGTTGCGGAGGGAAAGATTGAAGGGAAACTACCCGTGCTAGTGTTTATCCACGGCGAGTCCAACTACGGGTACGGTGGAGGACACCCCTACGATCCAACCATGTTTGTATCCGTTTCCAACACCATTGTAGTCACCCTTAATTATAGACTCGGAATTTTAGGTAAGGACACTGTTCATTTTTTTATAAAAAGCTACACTTTCTCCTAACAGCACCTGAACGCTTCTCGTTAGTTCGTGTGTTGCTCAGGGCTATGTCTGGAGCTATGAGGAATGCACATACGGAGATCATCATGTGTGAAGCAGTTTCAAGGAAGTTTTTGTAGCTAATCGAGCAAGAAAATGTATTTATTGTCGCACTTTATAGAGACGTAATCAAAGATGCATGAGAAGTCTCCGACATCTCAAAAGAGAGGATGATAGGCGACTTGAGTTCCTTCCTTTTTTGATTCTTTGTGTATTACACTAAAAATGAACTTTCCTTATGGCGACATGCTAACTTATGTCTATATTCTATATCTCCTGTCTCTCAACTCTAAACTAAGTTCCTTATTCTAATACATAACATGATTTTGCCTATGTATAAGGTAGATACCTATGTGACCTCGTTCTGTACTGATCATGATGAAAATTTGCTAGGTTTCCTCAACGCTGATGCAGATGGACATTTTAAACTGCCTTTGTAGTCGGAAATAAATCAAACAAGCTTATCATGTCTTCGGAGGGAACGATAAGTAAAAAGTGGAGTAGTATCCTAAGGTTTCATAAACATTTTTCAATAAAGTCGCTAAAAAAATTGAAAGAAGTGAGCTATCGAGGACGGATATGGCTGGAAGGAAAACGTATTGCATCGAAGGAATCGTAAAAGGACTATAATGGGTTTCTTTTGATTTGCTGTAGGAGAATATCGAGATGTTTGGAGGGGATAAAAGTCGAGTTACTCTAATGGGCCATGGAAGAGGCAGCGTCATGGCTAATTTCCTCATGATATCAAATGCCGTTCCCACAGGTAAGCTATATCAAATCATTTTATTCAATATCTGTAACAGCATGTACGTAGACATGTATAGATATTTTCAAAGAAAAAAGTCTCCACGATAAAAAATCAGAAGAAATGACGAAAAGCCCTCAATTGACTTATAAAATGAAGTGCCAGGAGAAAAGCCCCCCTACTTGAGAAGAAATGACTTCGTAACAAGGTATCATTTCGATCAATAACTTTCCAGAGAAGGAAACCTAATCGTTAAATCAGGCAATTACTACATGACAAAAAAATTTCAGCAACAAGATGTGACAAAGTTTCTCAGAATCATCTCAAATTCATTATCACTCAGGTTCGATCAGTTTTAGGAGGGAGTGCTACATTGGAAAAACTTTAAACATTTCCGTCACGGTTTGAACAGAAGTGCAAACGGAAATGAGTGGAAATGAAAAAACTTTCTCTCAGTAACAACCACTTCATTTAAAGCCATTTCCCCATCTCAAAGAAGCAGATTTTATCCGAGAAAGGAAACATGATAAGGAGGAAGAGTGACACCATTTTCGGATAGTTAATATGAAAAAAGATAGAAGGTGACAGGAGCCTCCAGCGGCAGAAGCTTTACCTCATTTTTTCCCAAGAACAAGAACGTTCAGAACATTTAAGGTATTTGCTATCTAATCTTGAAGGAGGAAAGATGGGGAAGATAAGGAAGAATTTTTTTTGAAGAACTAGCGCTGGTATCTGGGTGTGTGGTTGGTGCCCCATTTCATAAAAATGAAATGCTTCATATCTCATATTTTTTTCTTAGAAGTTTTTGTAAAGCAATCATAAAAACGCGATTGAAAGAAATTCCTGTGGAGCTAGCTGGCGGACCACGCTAGGCCAAGTCAGCAGAGCACAGAGCGGACTTGTACAATCGTATTGTGAACGTGAGAACATGGTAATATTTAAAAATTCCCGTAAAGAAAGAATGTAAGTTTCATATTTTCCAAGCGTCAGCACGAAAATCGGAAAATGCGGTTTAGTGTGCCATCATAATTCCAAGTCTGTGTATGCTATAAACGGTTTCAAGTCGTGATAAGAATTGTACAATGCACT
>JAHZNI010001077.1:0-10307 GCA_027744415.1 Seira ritae
ATATGTGTGGTTGGTCCGACTCCTGTTTCGCGGATGGCGAAATGTGGCCCATTAGTTCCCTCTGACAGCAATGAAATTTTCCCATCTCCTGCAAAATAGAGAAGAAAAAAAATCAGGTATGTTGTACAGTATAGATTGCATAGGACAAAAACCCCCACCTTCCAAATCTATTTTTACCTTAGATCCTCTTTCGAGGAGTATTACGTAACATTTTGCAATTTTTCATGAAAAACATTGTAGTATGCAATAAAAAATCCATTTTTTTCTACGTGTGGAGTGGAGTGGAGAAAATCCGTACTGAAGACGAAGACATGCACCACTCACTACCTAAAAGGTAGTAAATGTTAGGGCGAAACCATCAAATAAAATATTCCCTGTCTCGGATTCCTGCACATTCTAATAAATCTTGAGAGGTGACCTTTGCAGATACTAGAGAGGAATGAATAGTGGAGGAGCCATTTCCACTCCACAACTACACTATACCGTCTCGCATAAGTTTTGAATGAAACATGCAGTTTCTTTTTTGTTCCAGACTCTAGAATGGAACTAGGACTACGACCAGGACTAGGACTAGGACCATCAATTAATCTACGATATGATCACCATAAATGTGGCGATGTTAAAAATGTAAAGCAGAAGAGTAATAGTGGATTGAGTTTATTGGAAATTTTTATTACTACTTACACTACCTAATTGAATTCCCTCCTCCAGCTCCAGCTGCTTGTCTTGACAAGGTACCTAAAGTACTACAGTATGGCAATATGGAGTATTGAAGACAATGCAATGTGGGGCTGGGGTATTTGAACTGCATACTTCATGGATGGAAATAGCCTGTTATTCCCACAACTTTTTTTTTGCTAACAATGCAATGTGGGGCTGGGGTATTTGAACTGCATACTTCATGGATGGAAATAGCCTGTTATTCCCACAACTTTTTTTTTTTGCTAAATAATCTAGAGCAATTTCTTTTTTCCGGAAGACCTAATCCACAAAGTTATGCATACCTAAATAGGTCCTGACATAAGGAGCCTTGTATGTACTCCAGTCGGGAGCAATAAAGAGTACGTATCGGACGACGGAGCCACACATGCATAATAAATTACAATATACTTAAACCTACCTAAGTATAGTAAGTAGAGTAGTTAACTATGCCGTGAAATATGGGAAAATGAGATGATTCCCCCATTAAACATTCCTTTAATACGGCTGCATCATTTCATGATGATTAATTTCCTCATGTTTTGGATTTATGTGGCAATTTTCTCAAAAAAAATATGATTGCTTTTTTCAGGGACAAAAATCCGAAATACTGTGTACGAAAACCTATTAACTTTCTCTGGGAGTGCAGAAAAAGTTTTGAGATGCGCAATAGCAATAGCATCCGGGTGAAAACAGCTTTGCAATTTTTTTTGTTTTTCACTAACTTCCACATTAAATGAGTTTTTAGGTTGTTATTAATGGAAGAGAACACGCTCATCTTTCCCTACCAAACTTTTCCTTGCAAAATAAAGGGCTCACATTCACAAGCTAAAGTCCCTGCGTGTTTGAGCTAAAAACCAAAAAAAAATAACTAAAATGATTCGATCTTGTAATGTTTGCAAAAAAATACAGCAGCAGAGCTGAGAGCACGTTTCAACGTTATCGCTTTATGTTCTGAATTGAACAAAAAATGGTGAAACTACAGAGGAGCCATTTTCTATCCACGAAACCATCTTTGTAATTGGTGTAGTTAGTTTTTACCAACCGTTGTCCCACCATTAGTTTATGACCAAACAGCGCTGAAATATTGGGAAAACTTTGTCCATTTATTTGGCATTGCCCCGGTTTTCTTCACCAGCCATAGCAGCAGCAGCGCACAAAAAAATTAGTGTGCCACTGCTATAATATGCTTCTAAAATTCTTCGCAAAAAAATTCTCTCAGCAGCATCATGATCATCACATCACTTGCTCTTTTCTGGTGGCTGTGGTGGTGGTCGTTGGAGTTGGAGTCAGTGAGATTTCTAGAGAAAAAGTTTTTTGTTTTAGGGGATAAAAAAGGGCACTCGAGCTAGAGAGAATAAAGTAGTTGGAGACTCATTAGGTTCATCTAATATGTATCATGAGGGAATGGAATGGATGCAACTTTGGACGCTTTATTGCCAATTTCTGCAAAAAATGCAGTTTTCCAGTTCAGCTCAGTTGATATCTTCAGCGCAGTTTGGCGATAGCGATAAAACTTTAGAGTCATGAGTCGAGTCAGTTATGTAGTTAGGCCTGTTCAATAAAATGAAATCAATAAAATCCAAGAATAAATTACAGTTATTACAGAAATTAAAAGGTTTAAATCAAGAATTTTTTACATAATACGCGAGCGTGACTCGCCAATTTGTAAAAACAAAGGGAGTGCGAAAATTTTTCTTCTAAAATTTAGGACGCCTTTTTCAGTCAACATTAGCCATAGCATAACGATTACGCAAATGCACGATTTCCTTTCAACTCGGAAATTCCGCTCATCAAGTCAAACGCACCCGGGCGGAGGAAGAGGGAGGACATTGAATTCTCATGAACTGTGATGTTTCGAACGAGAGACCAGCATAGGTATTTATGTATTTCATTTCATTCAAAATTGTGTTTACTTCGGTCTTTTCATTGTGACTTAGTTTTGAAAATCCATTCTATTCTCTTTGCAAATTTTTTGGGCCCTCTCCACATCTGAAAAAATTATTTTGTGCATGCATGAGTGGTAATTTATTTTAGGAATAGCATAATTATCATGCTTCAAGGATGCTTGACTAAGCTCTGAATACATTCTATTGAATAACGACTTGGCGAAAAAAATATATATTAAAGCCCTGCACAAACTTTTGTTAATATAGGACAGGCCCTATTTACACACGATACTTTATGGCATTCTCTGTATCAAAGACGGGGATCGCGAATTCCTTGCGAAAAATTTTCAATGCATCAAGTACCTATACTAAATAGCAGAGAATTTTAGAAGAGGGCTTTTTATTATGTATTTCATAGAAAATAAAGTCCCTTTTGAACTCAACTCGAGGTTTATCATTTATTCAGGGGAAGTTGGTCACGAATGTAGGTATTATGCATGGAAATCGGTAAAGTGATGCATAAGCACTCGCCATCATCATCATCACCATCATCATCGACCGCATCAAAAGTTTCAAACCAGTTGAACTCGCATCAAAACACATCCATATCCTCATCCTCGCCATTTTCCGGGCTGTGAACGGTAAACAAATTGACTCGAAGTGGAAAATATATTTTCATATATTAATTGAATGAAGAGAGAGAGGAGAGGAAATGGATTTGGTTTTATTTCTTCGGAATGAGATTCGTCCTGATTGAATGAAGAGAGAGAGGAGAGGAAATGGATTTGGTTTTATTTCTTCGAAATGAGATTCGTCCTGTTTGGTTGAAACTCGGTCGGTGCAAGATTAGTTTTCAGTTTCCCATCGGACTTGACTTGTAAAAACTCTGTAAAATTCATTGACATTTCCTTGAAAAACTTGTTGGACTACATATTGTGGATCTATTTGAGCTTATTTCAGTCTACCCTTTCCAGGGACGGAGAAACAGGTTATGAAGTAATGGAATATTCTATTTAATTTTGATGAATTACGCATTCACATTCATACACTCACAATTCTGATGTCTGATATACATAGGTACTTAATAAAATAATATATCAGGACAGAAGAAGGTAAACAGGCATATGTACTTACCCAATGATGGATACTCAATCGCTGCAAGAGTAACTTCTTCCTCCCTGAGGAGATCAAGGGATGCTTCCAAATCCGTGCTTGAGACTGTGCCCTGGCTCACAAGAATGATTACTGATCCGGCTGCCCGCTGCTGATTTCTCTTGAGTAGCTGCAACAAACACACGAGGAAGGAAGAATCGAATTATATTAGGAATTGGCCTGATCGCTTACGTAAAGACATCAAATAATTTTTCAAAGTGAGAATCTATAAATTCCACAGACAGGGAATGATTTCAATCCAATCATGGAAAGTGGGATAGGAGCATTATAGAGAGAAATAAAAAATATTGAAAGTTGAAAGATGCATTCAGATATATGATAGTAGTCTTGTGAAATGTATGTGTTGTTGTGCAGGAGGAGAAAGAAGTAAATTGAAAGTGAAGGAGGATGAAACAAGCAAGTCAGTCAGGGACAGATGCAATTTTTATTTCTTGTCATTTACTAATCACCCTTCCACCCAGACCAACCACTGGTTTTTAATCAGATATAGAAAGTCAATTTCTGATCCTGCACCACTGCACTGCACCCTCCAAAATCCAAAAATATCCCTTCTTCCTATTTAATGGAGTGACGTGCTTTGTATACTTAGGTATCCATCCAGCCAGACCAAAAGCAAGACAGGCAGCCACATCTACTCCATTCATCAAGATGCACACTCCCTAAACCTCTGTGACTTGCTACTCAACTCACTAGCTCCATTTTTCATTCCATCTTTTAAATCTATCTGAAATCCGGTCCTTAAGCCATTATCTCAAGGATTCATTTCATTCCTTCCAATTCCAATCGCGATCCCAAAATTGACTATTATTTTCTTACCTTGAAATGTTTTCCTTTTATTTTTTCACTGGCTGTGTTTTCATTACATGAAAGGGCAAAAATCTAATAAAATTGTAGTTTCTCGGAATCTAAAATCACTTTCATCTTGAGTTACTATCTAATTCTAATCTAATTGCTTGCTTACTCCCGGAAAGAAGGTTTCTTCGCGTCATCATTACGCTTCAGGAGAAACTCTTTGATAAAATTCTTGGAAAATGTCGGAGGCAAAACTCTTCCTTAAAAAGTTCTTTGGTCATCGTCTTCGTCATCATGATGACGATGAGGATGGATGACAAACAAAATTCATTGTAAAAAAGGAACGGTACACATATAACTACGCATATAGAAAAATACAATGCCTCATATATCACTTTCCATATAAATAAATACCTATCCGACTATTTTTTTGGATAATGCTATGGCGCTTCTCGTTGACAGTTCGAAGACTCCTGCCCTGCCACGTTCATTGATCTCATGGTGAGCCTCTTCACAAGATATCCAGCACCTTAAGCATAAAGTACCTACATGGAGTATGGAACGGAGGTGGACATTGTATTGTACCTCCACCCAAAAAAAACCAACCAGCATTTTATGAAAGGAACAAGTGAGCAATTTCCATGGTCCGCTTGCCTTGTCTTTTTTATCCTCGAGCCAAGCCAACAAGACAAGATGTTTGATTTGTTGGCTGAAAGTATGAGGCACAGAGAGAGAGAGAGAGAGATTGTAATTGATCTTTGACGTGACACAAAGACATTGGAGACAATGTCGACATGGTAGGTCGTCGTCGGTGTATGTAAGTAAGAGACGCTCTGTGGGTTCCATGTAATAATGTTGGTGTTGACGCTCCCTTTCCCTTGGCTTTGGCTACTGTGCTAAGCGAACTACTTAGGTAGCTGAAGACGACATTTTTTCTTTGCTTTTAAGCTCTCTCTCTCTTCTTCGGTCCGGCTCTTAATCAATTTTTGTCTTTGCTATTGCTTTATCGGTTTTACTTAAAGAAAGCTTAAGCAGAGCAGGGGTCGGTCGGTTCGTCGGTTCAATAAAAAATTGTACACGATTCCGGAAAGAAGAAGACTTCCCTATTGCTCCCAGAATAGTAATATTGCTGGAAATCCCGTTCATGGGTGTACCGTGTACTGTGCACTACTCAAGATTACATTTTTTGTCCAAAGAAATAATTTACGAGAGAAAAGGTCATATCATCAGTCTGCCTGCCTGGAACTTGCTCTTGCTCCATGATTCCTTTTCCGTTTGCACTGTGACTGTGTCCCCCTATGAAGATGGAAAGTGACTTCGGCACTTTTCAACTCACTCAGTCAGTGCAGTGCAATGAGTATTTTTTCAGGTTCAAAGAAAAAAAGAATCTCAGTACGTCTTCGGTGGTACAATACACATATTTTGACAAGAATTTGTAGGAAGAGGAAGTAAAAATGGAAAAGACAAAAAGATGAAAGCAAACATTTTGACCTTCTTCAATAAGTAGAATCCATTCCACCTTGAATGTTGACTGTTGAATTGTTTTTATTATTTCTGTACATTGTAGCGTAAGGAGTGGATCAAAGTCAAAGAAATCTAGTAATGAGTGGAGTGAAACAAGTAAAGTGGATGCATTTCTTACTGGATGAAGAGACAAAACAGTCCAGCAGGGGATATCATGTAGCCAATGTGAACGGGTTGAATCATGACTGGTAACATCCTGAACTTATAAATCAGGATGTTTTGGTCATTTAGATGCAAAGAGTAGTTAAAAGGTAACTGTTGGAGGCTAAATTATATTATATTGTTTTGACACCTTTAAGTGACATTGCATTACTGTTTCTTTACCACAATGCAAATTGTGTTTTCGTTTTGTATGCCTGACCATGGTGGGAAAGAAATCTGCCACGATAAGGAATTCCTTTCACATTTCAAAACCTATTTTCGTCATGAAAGCTAAGTTAAATTATATTATTTCATTCGATTTATCAAACTTTTCGAAATCAAGGAACCCCATTCTTAAATTACCCATAAACAATTTTTTTTTAATACATGAATAACGTGGATTTTTTAGTTAAACAATTCTTTAGCTGACTACTCTGGATTAGTCTGGATGAATCATTTTATGTTTCCTCCTATTTAATGTCTCGTGCTTCAAATGCTAAATTTTGAAACAGAAGCTCCTGTATAAAAAAAACAGAAACATTCTCCACCGAAAATACCCCTTTGAATCAATCCTGCAGAATACATCTCATTAAAGCAAGAGGATGAGTAATCTCATTGTTCCTCGAAAATAGATCTTTTCAGTTTTATTTGCGGTATTTTCAAAGTGTTATTTTACCCTGCGAGAGGATATTAACGCATGGAAAGTGGCTTACGAAATGTCTACTACTACCATACCATGCCGCCACCCACCCAGCTTTTACTCAGCCACCTTTTACACACAATCCGTAATGGGTAGGTGGCTTTTATTTTATGGGCGTCCATTAACCAAGCAATTTGGTTACACAGATGAGACAACTCCATCATTCCATTCTCTCCCAGCCCAACACCTGTTATTACACTATTTCAAAGCTCATGAAAATACATTTACAGCCTACACAAACGCATTTTCGAAACATTTATTGAGAAACTTAAGGAGCAACAGGGGCTTTAATTTTGGTCGGACGTGCGTATTGTCTACTTAATTCTGTATTCATTGTCAGTTCAGCAGATAGAGCTAGATACTTAAACCACGCTTTTGAGGAAGTAAAATAAAGTAATGGAAAATTGAAAGATCGATGCAGATTAATTAAAATGCAGATATGCAGATCAAAATTAATTAAATTGTAAAATTGAAATTGTATGTACTAAATTTTAAGGCCAAAAGAAACTATTGGAATTAGAATCTGATTGAGAGAAGGCATAATAAACAAAATTAAATTAATTTGGAATGTTCTACTTCAATTCAAATTAAAATACAATTGGATAAAGTTCGATTGATCTTACTTCAAAGTCATTTTGCGATATATGCAGTTAATTGTAATTTTCATCTTTCACAGATTTGGTACAGACGTCCAGAGCATGCAAAAACTAAGAAATGCATGTTTTTAATTTCGGAATGAAGTTTAACCTCATGTCATGACTGATGACTACACAAAGTTCTTATCTCATTTCGTTTCACTCAAAGAAATTCCACATTCAAATCCATTCTTCTANCCTCATGTCATGACTGATGACTACACAAAGTTCTTATCTCATTTCGTTTCACTCAAAGAAATTCCACATTCAAATCCATTCTTCTATATTCAGAAAAATCTATGTACGTGGGAGTAGGAAGACGAAGTACTTACTCCTCCTCGTTTAAAAAAAGTTCCAGTCATGGTCTAAAAAGAAGCGCTTTAAATCACTGTCTTCCTTATCTCCACCTATTTTCAGACCAATTTCTAGAAAAGGGATCGAATTGATGTGGTTTACTTTCACTGCATTCATTCAAGCAACCATCCATCCATTACTTTTACTTATACCATCTTCTTGGAATGGTGGTGTAGTGTGGTGGTTGTTGGTTGTGAGGGCAAACATCACGGAGCATCATCAGATGTCTGCATGAACTCCAACCAGAACCTGTGCAAAGATGGGATTTTTTTCCATGTGTGAACAGTGAATACGCAATAACGCACGCACACACTCTCTCATTTCTTCTCACGAACTCCAGGAATCCGGATGCTACCCCTAACACCACACCACCAGTGCTACTTACATACTTCTTCCGTCTTTTCCCTGTCACATCATCCTCAGCAAATGCCTCACTCCTTGCATATCAATTGAGGTTCTGGAAGAAGGAATTGTGTCAGAGGAGCCACATATGACATCAATGGAGCAAGTCAAGTCAGTGTCCCAAAAGACCTTTTCCAGTGTTCGAAATTTAAATTGGATCGATATTCCCTATAAAATTAATATTTCCAGATTCTTTTCTTCCAAATTGCACGTTTTCCATTCATTCAATGGATTTTGCTTTCGCTCGTAGCTTGATGAAAAATAGAACTAGTCGATCATTCCAGGAAGTACTATCATTTTCTTCCTTTGTAATCCTCGCGATTCTGTTTTGTCGTGTTTTTTTGCTGGTAAAACAATCAGTCATAAAAAGAATTTGAAAGAATATAGTCATACACGATAGATGATCATGATGTCGTAAAAAAACTTTTTTTCTCGAAGACATTTTGTTTCCCTTTCTTTCCCAACCTACAACTACAACACTTCTACTGCTGCAAATTGATGTTGTCAGAGACTTTACCGTGTACAATCCTTTAACCAAGATAAATTGTGTGGCAGTAGTAGTAGTAGTAGTAGTGGTGTAGGAGCAATTTCATACATGGAATTTCCCGAAGACAAAAAAAAACTCATGCGTCCATCCATAATCTAAACCAAAAGAAAATAGCTCTGAAGAAGAAGAAGGAAAAAAACTTTTCCTTAGTTCGCTATTTTTATTTTTTTCAGTCTGCGTTTGTCAAATGAGGTTAAGGCAAGCATAAAACTGAAGAAAAACGGAAAAAGTTTTATCATCATCCACGAAAATCCTTTTTATAGCGTGCATCCCAATTTTCATGTGGAGGAAGGAGATAGGGAAGTGTGCGAGCAATAAAAAAAGTCCAACGACTAGTCACAAGCCGAAGAAGCCCTGTAGCTAGTACATAGTACATAGCTCCACTTTTTTCCAGCTGAAAGAAAGTTATGGATGGGCAAAGTTTTTCTTTTCTTACTGCAAAGGAATTACTATGACTAGGATGGCACATAATCATCCTCAATTCGTCACAAAAGATGGCCATCTAAACGGCTGTCACATTGCCGGGAAATTGGGGAAGATGGGACAAGGCAATGCAATGCAATAGCAATGGCAGAGAGTTGGACATGGAGGAATATCCCATATATCCGTCCAACGAGGATGATACATTAAAGCTGTTGTGTTCTTATTGAAAAGAGTGTCATCCGATGTAATGCTCGAGGATTTTTTATGGACGTTTACAGATTGTTTATGCCTTCCCCTCTCCTATCATCATTTTCAGATGGAATGGCGAAGGCAAGATGATGACC
Organism: Seira ritae; assembly: GCA_027744415.1. Taxonomy (NCBI): domain Eukaryota; kingdom Metazoa; phylum Arthropoda; class Collembola; order Entomobryomorpha; family Entomobryidae; genus Seira; species Seira ritae. The sequence continues at coordinate 9,624 of JAHZNI010001077.1, forward strand.
CTCACCGAAATCATTTCGGAAAGAGAGAGAGAGATGGAGAATATGATAGATTGTCAAGCTGCGATGTTCCTGTGTAACTCGGTATGCAGCTGCAGGTTGCAACAAACAACATCAACATGGATGATCATGATTATGATCACGATGACATATGACAGGTTATCATCACAGATATATGTATTCATTTGTGATATGTGGAGTGAGTGGAGTGGCTGGACGAAATGTTATGATTTGATTTATGGAGCATAAGAGGGCAAAACAAGTTTAATTGGGACATGAAAATAAAGAAACGTGATTTTTTACGGCTCAAAAAATTCTCCAATAAAAATCACGTGTATTATTTTTCGACGAGCAGGGAGAAATGAATTAATAATGATATTTTTTTCAGTGACTATGTAGGCTGGCTGCATTTTCTGAAATTCTGATCTTGTCAAATGTAATTTAGCAGATGAAATTGATTAGACCTCTTCTGGACATGTTAGAGCTGAAAAGATGCAATCATGGGGAAAAAAATTGAAGGAGGAGAGAGGAAAAGATAAGATGAGAGTAGACGAGTCGACCCACTTTCTTACTTAAGCTAGATTTTATAAAAGATTCATATAATATTGCATACCTCAACAGCTTGGAAGATTCCACGGCGGAGTGAGATGTTTCCTCCAGAATCGACATTAGGGTAGTTGGGTAATT
>JAHZNI010001078.1:0-11564 GCA_027744415.1 Seira ritae
ATTGGTTGCACGACAACAAGAATCCTTAAACTTGTTATCTTTGCAGGACTTCCTTTATAACTTTATGACTCTCAATAATAATAGGAAGAGTGGCGGTGCTTGAGAAAGTATATAGCATTGGAGATTTGATTTCAGCATTGTCCTAGTATGTATGCGTATGTATCATCCCTTCAAAGGAAAATAAATACAGAGTTGCTTTGCGGTAGCGTTCTCGGCCATGCACGCACACAGAAAATGTACTTATATATCTGTCGTTTTAATAAACATAAACGCTGATGAACTATCTCTCAGTTCAGTACATAATTCTGTTGTCTGTCGTAGATTGTTGTCTCAAGGGACGCCGTACTGAATTCATAATAAGTTACGCTATGTACTTTCTCTCTTTTCATGTTTAGATCGTATGTATGGTGATGGTGGTATAGTGGTAGTAGTGGTGGGGCTTTCGTCTAAATCTGAAGAGGAAATGGTGCAGCATTATTTGTACACTTTTCTCAGCCCAACCCTTCATTTCGCCTTGCCTTAAATGTTATTCTTAGGTTGGTTTGACTGGTTGATTTTACTTTCTTCTCATATTTTTTCTAGGAGCAGCAGCAGCAGCCTCTCCTCCATCTGTTTCTCCCGAGTGAAGAAAGTTTCCTGGAGATGGAAAAAGAATATCTAGGGGAAAGTTCATAGTTCTGGTTACACAGTTGAGTGACTTGGGGAGCTTTTCACTTGCTTCTTAAAGTCAGTCAGTTTTAATGCTACCACTACAACAAGCTGCTGAAGCGAGAAATGAAAAAGAACGATGCTCCATGATGCAATAACAGGTCGAGAGAGAGAAGAGAGGAAACAGGCCGTGCTATTACGAGTGGAGTGTATTGTGAGCTAAGAATAAACCCTAATTTAAGGGTCTGACGATGGCTGGCCTGCTATGGTATTCTCTTACTACGCTGTGATTTAATATTTTCAAAGAACAATACAAGTCTCTCTCTCTCTCATTCCATTCCACTTGCCCAATGAAAATGAATGCAAGTACAATATCATCTTGAAGTTATCACAAAAATCATCAGCCCGTGCAGAATGCATTTTGCTGTCGTTCGTCTACAATATAAAATATCCAGAGAAGCAAGTCTGGGAGCGAGATAGGAATAGGAGGAGAAGGGAAAAGTTTATTGAGATTTTTTCTCTCTCTCGTAGATTTCTGTCAGCAACATAGCACTTTAGGCAGGCCTTTATAATAGCCAGGGGAAATGTAAATGGCATAATTTCTCTCTCATGGCCTCCCGCTAAAATATGCAGAAGCTATTCAAAGTTTCCCTTGTCAATCAAGGTGAAATCAAATGAATAAATTATGTAACGAGAAAATCAGTCGCACATTCATTATCACAAAAAATATGCGTTGAGGCAAAAGTCAACGAGGAGTGTTTTGGGAAGGAGTGAGCGGTGTGTTTTGCCCTCTCCATACTCCATACACGTATATATCTTCTTTAGGAGGCAAACAAAATGAAGGAAACGATTTTTCACCAGTCATTAGTCAGCAGGCTAAACCGCAATCATGATTTCTGAAATATTTATCACGTACCTACGCAGTAGACTAAGAGACCTTGTCCAGCAGTATTAGTAAATACGACAAAAAAATAATGTGTCAGTCCACCCAACAACGCTGTCATTAAAGAGGAGTTCTTTAAGATGGAAGGACATAACAACTCCCACACAAAAGCCTTTTTCCTTTAAATTAGAACGATTATCTGGATTATCTCTACATGCGCTGGGAACATATTGAGAGCAGTCTCAATACCACACGTACTACATACGTCTACTCTGTCCTTGCTTTCAAGTGGATTTCGTTAAAAAAATAGTTCACATTTTCGTTTCACACTCAAGCGCTCAGGGTCATTCATGAGCAAGAAGAGCAAGTGCTTAAACGATGATGCTAGCACGATCACGATCCCTGTTAAAACAAAACTTTTCCCCTTCCCATTACAAAAATAGTTATTCACATTATTCTCATCATCTTATTCATTTTAAAAGGGAAAGTCCATTGTTTTTCCTCCTTTTCACTTGTTAATGGTTGGGAGATGCTGAAATTTTCTTCCTACAACCCCAGAACAATAGAAAGTGCTAAACTGCCACAATATTTTTTTTCTCTCTCTCGTAGTCTGGCGAGCATTTTCCCTATTCCAGATTCTCCATCCTTATTATTATTTCCTTACTTTTACAATGATTCCCCTTCTTCCTTATTTAAACTTTTTAGGGATATGCATAAGAAGATGTGAAATTATCTTAAGTTTGCAGGGGCACTAATCATTATCATCATCCCTGTCGTCCCCATCTTCTTTTTCTCGAGGAATATGAAGATTTCCTCCTTCATTTCCCCGTTAGTTCCATCAGCTTTCGCTACGAGCTCATCCTCTTCCTTTTCGCATTACACTCAAGTATTATCACCTACCTTATCCACGAATCATCATGCTCACATCTCTCGAAAATGAAAGGAGGAGAGTAGCGCGGCACACAAAATTCATATTGTTTGTTTGAGTAATAAGGATTCTATTTTTTTGAATGGGATGCATCAACTCCAAGTCATCTGCGCTAAGTGCACTGCATCCAATTCACGAACGAACAAAAAAAACTTTTTTTCCTCCTTATTTCCCATAGAAACTACTATGCGGGCAAAGGAGAAAAGTCACATTCTCTTACTGCACAATTTACATTAACTCTGCCATGCCATACATACCTTAACAAAACAAAAGTGGTTTTGTTGCTTCACCTTTTCTGGGAAAGTCTTAATGCAGAAAATGTACCTACTTTCTTCATATTACCTCCGCTCTCTTGCGGTTGAGCTTTTTTTCTGAAGCGTCACACGATTCGGAAGTGTAATAGTGGAATTTTTTTACCTACGTAAAAATTGCCAGTTGTTTCTTCCTCATTGTGTGCAGATGAGTTGTTTTTTGTCGACAAAAAGTTCTTTGCATCCTCCTCAGGTCTTCCTTGTTAGAATAGTAAAACGCAAAAGAAGTCGAAGTAGTCATAGTCTACAGTGGTGTACTACTTATATTCCACAATGCATACGCAATGCCTTGTCTTGTCTGCCTTTTGATAAGTTCAACAATAATAAAGGAAGACGAAGATGAGGAGAAAGGCGAAAAAGGGAGAGAAAGAGAAGTAACTTTCTAAAGTTCTTTCCTGAATGATGATGATGATAATGGGAATGTTTTAGTTGTGGTTGGCTCGTGTAACAACATTGTCATTGAAAAATCACTCAGCTATATTAAAACCGGGCTCTTGTGTCCGGATTTCTGGTTAGCTTGGCAGGTATATAGATGATCATCTTCATCATCATAATAACGCTATATAGAGGGCTGTTGGCTGCTTTCTCGACGTTGCGTGCTCTCCCCTCATCATTTTCAAGCGAAATCAATGTACATTTTAGCTGTTCCAATCTTAACTTTGCCATACTGATACTGAATACTGACTGCCTGACTGTGAGTGAATGAATGAGTGTGTAAGTCTATGTGTATACCTATGTCATGCAATAATAATAATCATGAGAGGATGACTCCTCCGCTCTCTTGATGATGGTGTGCATTCACATCAAGTTCTTGTTCCCTTTTTTCCAACTCTAACATATACTCCTGCTAATAATAAGCATACTATATATTGCTTGGGAAGAATGAAAAAATGCACCAAAAAATGAATTGATGATGATGATGGGAACGGGAGCATGTTATATAGATCCCCGGGAAACTAATACAACTCCTCTGAATAGCTTGTTGACTTTCAGCCGTATCATCATTGAAAAGCCAAGCAGGGTAAAAAAAAGTTTGTCGATGTAGCTCTTTTTAAAAATACTCACGAGTCTTTGGGCACTTGTGTGTCAACCCTGTTATAGAGGTTATTGCTAATGGCACATCTCATTTATTGGCTGTCATCCTATCGTCATAATATTGTCATCCTTCCCTTTCCAATTGCTTTTTTTCCTCATTGATTTCCATTTGTTATTGTTCCTCATTCCCTTCATTTATTACTGGTGAAGTGAAGAAACTGAAATATTCTTTTTGTTCAACATTGAACTGAAGCCTTTCATTCCTGTTTCGAATGTATACTATCTTGTTCTGGAAGCCCTGGCTGGATAAAGAATGTATACTGCATCGGAGGAAAAAGTAGGAGACAAGTTTTACTGATGAAAGAAGGAGTAAGGGTTATTCCGGAGTTGCACACACACACCACCATCACCACCACAACCACTCACTCAAATATTATGATATGCTGAGTGAGTGAGTGCACGCACCCACGTAGCTGAAGCACCAACCTTCGCCCTAGGTTTTCTTGATCGTTCATAATTATAAGTTGCTTTTTCCGACCTATCCCTTCACTCTCGTCTATCTCTATTTCTCTCGAAATATAATAAAAAGTTTTTTTTCCTATATAGACTGGGAAAAAAAACTTTCCCACAAAGATTTCCTCTTTTCACTTGTTTCTCCAACTTTATTATTTCCGTTTATGTTTGTCATCATCCGCATTGCAACTTAATTTCATATAGTCAACCAAACAAAGCCACCTTCCTCTCTTCCTAGAGCACGCATACATACATTTACAATCTTAAGTGGGCATATTGAAAAATTGAATAGAAATAAACCACAAGTCTATGTTCATGCCTCTACATTCGACTTTATTTGGTGTACTGAATACGCTACAGTTACTACTACACTTTATGATGATGCCTCTAATAAATGAAATGTCGATCCGAATCCGAATGACACTTTTTTCAACTTTTCCTCTCTTCTCCAGCTCTGGTTTGGCTTGGCTGGTTGCGAGTTGCGTGTACACTTGAAAGTTATTAAATGGCAAGAGGAAACGGAGGACAGTATAGGACAATAAGTTTGCGATGAAAAAAAAAACAAAAAAAAAAGAAATGAATGAACTATGCAAAAGCAATGAATTAAATCAGAAAAAAATATATATTTTCGTTTTTAAGGAGAAACTTCGTGTCTCCATTTTCAGGCACATTCCAATTCCAACCCCATATTTTGTAAATTAGGCGCAGCAGTTAATGCTGGAATATATCGACATGAAAGAAATGAGTATAAAATGCGAACGAGCGTGACGCTCAGTTATTAAAAAATAAAAATATGCAGCTGTTTGGAAAACAACAAACCATTTCTTCGTTTCCTACGACTACTTACTTACTCCTTCTCCGTCTTTTTCTTCATTCCGAATGAAGTATAGGTACTTAGCTAATCATTTTTGAGGCACGGATGGTAGCTTTTATTTGTATACTGCACACAATATTACTAGGAAAAATATCTTAGTGAATGTTTGTTTGTATCAGAGAAGAGGAAATGCGAGGGAGAAAGGAGAAAAAACTCTTTCGGGAAGGAAAGCAAACCATCAAATATTCTACTTGTTTCCTTTCTTGGGAGAACCAAGCACATTTTCTAATTTCGAGAATGAAAGAAGAAGAGAAAAAAGGGCGAATGCAAAATAATCATGATGGCTGTCAAGCCTGCCTGCCGTTGTCGAGTGGTGCCGTCGTCATGAAGGCACATGTGATATTTCCATGGCTATGGCTAGATATAAGATGGCATTTCATTGCATATACATATATACATATTATGTACATCTCTTTCTCCTTCTTCTTTTAGAAATCTTTTTTTTGTGTGTTCAACGCTTATTAAAACTCATCGTATAATTTTTTAATACGAACCGAAACTGTTTTCCTTTGCGGAAGGAATAAGTATATGAAGTTACTTGTATCCATTCCCTCTTCCCCCCAAAAAAATTCTCGAAATGTTTTGAGGGCGACTTTCAATATTATACAATTTTGCTTTTGTGTACTATGATGCTTTCTGTGTGCTTGCTTATTGCTTACGCTCGTTGTTTCTCTTTAAATAAATGCTCACTCAGTTTGACGTGATTAATTTTTGGCTTTTTGCCTTCCATTTCATCCATCCATCTCGATCTTTTGGATTTGGGAGTGCTAATAAATCTTACACAGTTTCTGGAAACGTAAGACAATGATGTAATTTATGTATTTCTTCGGTTTGGGGATTAGGACTTTTTCTCTCTGTAGCATTAGTAAAGGACCATTCCTCCCTTTCTTATGCCATGCCCTGCTTTAATTTTTTTCTCCTCTATCAGCTCTTCATTCCCTATGAATATACATAAAGAGAAAAATGGAATTCTGTGAGTAGAGTAGACAACAAAAAAATAAGATGGAGGTTTTAGGGGGAAAGGCAAATTGTATAGGAAATCGAAGAATCGCCCCGTTCATTACAATGCAGTGGAGTAGTGGATGCAGGCACAATGAAACACAAAAAAACATTGAATATTCCTCCAATCCTCGTCAACTACAAGTCATTGGCTAAACCATACAATGTTCTTCTTTTCTCTAAAAAAAGCTCATCTTGTCCTCAGTTCTATTATTTGGACGAAATGCAGATCAAGTTTTTTTTTTCATTTACACGCTTGTACTCCATTTGTGTTCTCATCAAGAAAGTTTAATAGCATTCAATCTTACGGAGACTGAGAATCGTTTCCCTCTCATTTTCTACTCCCTGAATCAGAATTGCTGTTTTTTTCGAATCCGACTCCACATGGTTTTGTTCCAAACATATTACCTCTTAATCTTTGAGCTTTTATTCGTGAGAAAAAAAGCAAGAGTCTGGTCCAATAGGAAGTAATCCGGTACGGCCATTATATATATTTTTTCTTTGAGTAAAAATGCTAATGTTATGCATGCAAATCCTCTGATTGAGAGATATTTTTAAATTACATCTTTTCACGGAGAGTCAATGGAAAAAGATTTGTATTTCTCATTAAACTGTCAACAGTTAATTCCTTCCCTCCCAAGTGTTTTATGAGTGTACGGGAGAGAGAGACACTAATGGGATTCCTTACCTGGCCTGGCTGTCTCACTCCTTGAATTTTTATTACGGAAGTGAAGAACTGCTCCTTTCCACATACCACATGTCGGTAGTTGAATACAAAATATATTCCTTTGTCGTTTGCGTTTGCAGTAGCGATAGCAATAATCCGTGCTGGGAGGCAAATTCAGGGGCTTTCCTTTTTTCTCCAATTTCTGTAAAATACTTTTTATTTTGTTGCTATTGATATGAGAAAAGAGTTGTGCTCTATAATCCCTGAAATAAAATTAACAAAAAAAGTAGACTCACTTTCCTGGGTTATCTGTATGTTTGAACAATTGTAATATTTTAGATGCAACATGATCATAATCAGTGATCCCAATCCCAATCAATATGTATTGTAATATCATGTTTTCCGTGCTTAATGGCTACATAATAAACCTTATCTTGTAGAGAAAAACAAATCAGCATTTTAAATAGCACTTCTAGCTTCTTAGAATCCCTTTTCTCTGCCAATTGCACACGTTTATCATCAATACTTGATACTCTGATTTCTCAGGTTTTTATTCAAATTAGGGATAGTGGAAATATTTTATGACTGTGATTTAAAGCAGTACTTTTTGATAATTTCTTTTCCTTTCTAATTCCATGAATTTTTCAGGAGCACTTATACCCTCTATTAATCCGCAGAATATTCATACTTACTTACAAGAGTGCATGGATTGGTATCAGCTAATTAACACTTTACAAGGTACATACTCTCTTTAATCATGCTCATCATAAAATATTTATGACGATATACATAATAATGTACATTGTGCATGGCCTTTTTACTGAATTGCACTAGGCTAACTTAGTTAAGTAAAAGCATTGGAGTACATTAGGTATACATTACTCTAATGTAAATTAGCAAATTAGTGATATCGAATTTATCTAACTTTATTATTCACGTTCACACTACTACCCAGTTAAGTAGTTAGGTTCATCGTTCCATATCATGAGTATTCTACACCTACACCTATAGCTGCTATACTAGCTCGACTAGACTCCTTCAGCTAGAAAAAATTTTTTAATGCACGCTCTAGTGGGCCACCCTCTCTCCATCTCCTTACTAGAGAGCCATACCGCAGTTGAGATTTTTTTGTGCTGGGATGCTGAACCGAGAGCTACTCCATCGTATATAGAGCTCTCTAGCTCTCTGCTCTAAAGTAGAGGGAGATTTTTCAAACGAGAGATGCTCTCAGGAAAAAGAGAACCGTTTTGTTGCGTACAATATTCTGACTGTGCTAGCTCAGCTAGGAAGAGATGATGAGACATGTTCCGTTTCAGACAGCACGTTTCTAACGTGAAGGTGACATTTAGAAGCGAATCTAGAATCTAGCAGATCTTCTAGCCTTCTAGTAGCCTTAGTTTCCCTAGAGAAGAAGCAGAGCAGGCCATCCTCAATCCTCTATCGAGCCTACGCTACGCTTTCTTATAAAAGCTCACACACAAGAGCCTTCTGGTTGCGTGGACCAGGGATGCTGAGGGAAAATCGCCTAGATAGTGGTGTGGTGGTTCTCGTTCGTCGTTATGCAGCATAGCATGCATGTACTATGTACTACGTACCCATTCCGGAATTCGGGGAAAAGAGGAACTTCACCTAAAAAAAATTGGAAAGCTGAAAAAAAGAATCTCGTCGACGACGGAGGAAAGGAGGGAGTAAACTTCTTTGCTTGCCAATACACACCCTGTCTTTTGCGCTAATGATCGTTCGATTCTATCAACATGGCATAAAGCATTTTTTGATGAAAAATTTGTTCGTGTCATGCTTTTGATGCTCGTCACTTGCCAAAATTATCTGATTTGACAAGTTGTGATTTGCATTCAATTTTTTGAAAACGTATATGTGAGCACGTACCACCACCAGTGACGCGCGTTCACGCCAAAAAATTCGAAAAGACATTAGAGCTTGTGCATTCACTCATTCATTCATTCTGTCTGAGTGAGAGGAGCGATGGAGGAGTAATATATGAATCATGCATATTATTCCATTCGCTCGCGCGCTATATATACATATGTAGTTTTTAAACCATCATTTATTATTGTTCCAGTCCGGAAAGGCATAAAAGAGCACGGTATTATTGTGCTTACTGTTCTGACAGTTATTTTCTTTCACTCGATTCATGTCATTCTCTCCTTGTTTGCTTTTGCTTTCCTTCTTTCACTCTGTATCCTGGAAAAAAGAAATATGTATTGATGCTGCTGGGTTATTCTGCTCTGAGGATGGATGGATATGTAATGCACACCATCACATCACCATCACCATACATTATCCTATAGCCGTGCATACACTTGAAATGGGAAAAGCTAACTGATGCGCAAAGAAAAGCAGAAAAGGGCAAAAGAAAGGAGACTGACGAGCAGGGAAATTATCTATGCGTTAAATATCTAGAATGTGTACAACTGACATGATTAATGGCTCTGCTTAGGTCTCTGGATTTAGAGTCTAATACCGCGGGAGGACATGACGTGATACATAAAAAAATAATAGAATCTTGTTTCGTTTTTATGCATACCAAGCCAATCATGATGATGATCATTAACGGGAGTGACTGAAATATAAATGATGCTCCAGTGGTCCAATTTCTTTTTCCCTTCTTGATACGCCATCATCATAATCGTCATCATCCATGCTATCTAAGTAATTTGAAAACATTTACAAAGTTCAATATTTTACTAACGAAACCTGTTTCACTTTTCCGCCCGCTGTTGAATACCCTCTAGCGTGTGCTGGGGCAGGCTAAAAATGCAAAACGGAAGCCAAAATCATATATTCAATCTCTACAGAAAGCTAAGCACAGTGTGCCTCAAGGACTTTAGAAGTGAATGGTGAATGCTTTTAATATTTGACTTCCAGTTAGTTAGTGACGGAAAGAAACCACAATAAATATTAAGAAATTTTTCAGTCGCCTGCATGAAGCATATATATTATTTCTTGATATAATATAAATAATAAACTGCACTCAAACCCTTCCAGTTTACTGTTCCGCCATTTTTCTTTACCCAACCCACACACATCACCCTCACCAGGACAAGGACTACTACCCTCAGCTTTTTTACTTTTCCACGGAAAAAAGAGAGAGAAAATTATTTTGCAAAGACACGAATTCATGATGATTCATATATAACGTATTATTTCAAACTAAGCTACTTTTTCCAGAAAGTGACTAGTGCGGTAGTTTTATTTTTTCCAAAATAGCAGCAAGTTTAGTTGTACAAACTTTAAGCAAAAGCTAACACAGCATAAAAAGGAGGAGGAAAAGAAAAAGGAGAGCCATTTGCATTTGAAACGGAGGGAAAAAGTCACTTTGTCGGCCCATTATAATGATGATTCGCATCACATTTTACCATTTCTCGGCTATTTACAGGCATTTATAATAGGCCATTTCATAACACACTTGGATGGCTTCTTTTTCTTATTTTTTTCCTTTTTTCGCTTTTGCATATTTTTCCTTCCGAAAATATACTTAAAAATACAGGGAAAAGAAAGAAAAAAATGAAGGCGAAGAAGGAAATATTCCAAAACGAAGAAAATGGAATGGAAATGGCGCAGTCTAGTTATCGTCATCATCATCGGAACAGAACCATATTTTTTATTCATACGATTTTCCTTACGTTATTATTATTCAGTTACTATAATCATCCATAGCTTCTTAATGCGCGTATACAAACTCATATATTTACTAAAAGTTACAATGAATCTGGAACAATTCCTTAAATGTGAAATTTATAAATTCGTTCTTTCGATGCATGCATAATGTTCGTTTACTTTTAAAAGTGGTCATCCCACTTTTGAATTTACAAATAGATTACAAAAATATGAATCTCGGACATAATCACGATTATCCAATTCGAATCTGATTTTTAATAATGTAATCACCATGGAAGTACTTTTAAAATACATATTATAGTTACAATACAATGAACGAAATCATTGCATTCCCTGGTTGTTCTTAATGTATTCGTTCTGCACCATAATTTTTGCATTAAAGCGATGTGATCTGAAGCATTATCCATCAGGCTCTTAGCTCATTGAAAAGGTTTGCCTGGTAATATCTGTTTCCATTGTGAGGGTAAAATCACTTTCACTTTTGCTATCACAATTTTACTTCATGTTCATATTCTGAATAAAAATTCGAACAAGTAAAGAAAAATTTACGATTTCTGTACTGCTTAATTCCAAGCCAACGCATTCAAAAAGAAAGTTATTAATGCACATGTGAAATAAAATGACTGAGAATGAGATTACGAACGGAATACTAAACTATTAGGAATAGTAGATCCATCTACGATAAACCTCTTCTTTAGCTAAAGATGCATGATGACTTAATTGACACTCCTCAAAAAAATTATAATGGAATGAGGATTGAATTGAATACAAGTAAAAAGTAATTGAAGTTATTATGCAATGTTCTCACGTATTCAGCATTCATATACACTTTTACTCCGGCTCATTCAACTCTCAATATTTCTTGTCACATTTTTTACAAGGATTTAAAATTGATATAATTTTTTGTGTGTAACGGGGATGAAAGTATGTATGAAGATATTTTTAAGCATACATGGCATCGGAATCGGAATTGCATTTCATTCGGCTCAATGCCTATTATAAACATGATGTACTGGATATGTATATATGATCCACGGAAACGATTTCTATTTGAGTAAAATGCGAGT
>JAHZNI010001079.1:0-20051 GCA_027744415.1 Seira ritae
AGGATTTCTTCTTGTGTGTTATGGAGGAATGCCATTCAGGAGAAACAAGATGATCAACATCAGCAGCGGAAGATGACAAATGTCCACTTTGACACGCTTTTTATCAGACAAGGAAAAAAAGATGCCGTCGTATAGTAATAGTATAGTATAGTCCTCTGCTGGGGAAATGTAAACGATGACAAAGGTGACAGCCATGACTGGTCTGCACAGGAGTCACACAATCTTAATCAGTCAGAGGAGGACTCAACTTAAGATAACATGTTTTTAGGAGAAAAAAATATTGTAATTTTTCATATTGCGCAATGCAAATGCAATAGTAATCAATGCAAAATAATATGCTATATTGCAGCTTGGAGAGAGGGACACGCATTAGGCACGCATGTAATCTGTCATGTTAGGCTATGCTCATGTGAGATAGGGATTAATTGAGTGAACTGAACTCAGAGAGGTACTATCTCCGCGCAGATCTTTTCTTATTATTGCAGACTTCCGTGGAAAACATGGACAAGGACATATAGATGATGATTGGTAGGGTCCCCCTTATTCTTATTGAATACCACGGTACACAAATTAATGTTGTATTATTGATGAATTGAGTAATACATAGGTACTCCTACCTAACAGAGGATTCCGCAACACTACTTGTTTGCACATTGTTTGATGGATGATTAAATAAGAAATGATGATGGGTTCTCTCCCTTTCTGTCCAACTTCATTATGATCTTAGCCTCGTAATCCACTCATGTGGAAAACATGATGAATTCAAAACGTATAGGGGAAAAAGCTGGCAGAAGAAAGTGACAATTACCATTTGATGATAAGACCGCAAATAATCCCAACAACATAACACACAAGTCGATAAAAATAAAGTTTTTTTTATTATGACACTCGCTCAGGTAAAAAATCCCATTACAAAAAAATTACAGACCTCTGTACCTATGCATCATCATCATCACAATAAAAAATATCCTTCTTCTTTACATGTGTGATGTGACCGCATCACTATCAGAAATGACGAGTTTGAGACTCGACTCGTGCTAAAAAAGAGACGGCTTAATGTAAAGAAAAACTGCGATAAAAAATACTTAAAACTGATTATTACCTCAGCTTCATCGCCATCATCATCATCATCATCATGATCTTCAGTCAGTGTTATGGCATGGCATTATTACCACACTGACTGTTTTTGATGCCTTTGAGCATACCTTAAAAATCCTGTCTTGTTTACCAGCTCGAAAAATTTTCCTACAAGAAAAGTTGAAGTCGCTAGATCATCATACCTAGTAGTATTTAAGTTGTAGTTGTAGTAGTAATCTCCGTTTTATAACATTTACGATGATGTTCGGGAATCTATTCCTGTCGTAAGTCAATAAACTTTAGCGAGGCATAAGTCTTCTTCGATGAAGGAAAATTTATTGCGTTTGCTTAAAAGATGCATTTACTTATTACGGGCCGCTTCACTTGACGCATAAAAAAAACTCTTCTTTCGCCGGGAGGGAAAGGGCTTCTTTTTTTGTAGTTTGATTACCTATCCATTGTCTTCCCTGCTTGTTGAACATCCAATACATTAATATTAACACGATCAACAGCATCAGCTCTTCTCCCTATTCATATTCTTCTGAAGAAGAAGAGCAAATAGCAATAAAGAATAAAGCTGGGATTGTCCAAAAATAAATGCTAATTAATGTTGGCGTCCGCTCTTTTCTCCCCTACAAATTATGAATTATACTGGTCAATCCTTTTTGTTTCCCCTTCCGGCGAAGCATAAAAAACTGGTTGAGGAATACTTACGTACCTAGTCATACAATAGTAGTAGTAATGGTCGTAAACTTTACAGGATTATGTTTTTTACGTTTGTAATCTAACTATGGAATAACTACTTGTACTTAAATCATATTTTTCAAAAAATGTTTAGTACGTGCGTAAGTTTGAACTTTACAAGAGCCGGACTCGGACTATACCACCACCACTTGGCCTGGCTCTGGCTTGGCTACTGCCGCCGCCGTTGCGCTGCGCTGCTCCTTTCGAAAGGAGTTGTAGTAGTAGTCGTTGTTGTTGTCGGAGTACTTTACGATTGTTGGTATTAGACCAGAGGCCTCGAGAAAGAAATGAGAGTTCCGTGTGGGTGACTTATGAATTTAACGTTGTAGGTTGGTAGGTATGAACCGTTTCTTCGGCGTGAGTCCACACAGTCTACAGATGAATTATGGCCGATGTCATATCAAACTTTTGAAACGTGCTCAGGAATATGATAATCACGAAGATGGAAATTATAAGTTGAATACACTTGCCTACTTGCAGTGCAATGATGATCTTGTTGCCATTATTCATACCTTAACCATAACGTGTACGATTTCAAATTAATTAAATATTTACCCGTCATGGAACAGATCAATCTATTGCGAAATAGAAACAAAAAGCTCTAACTGGAATGAAATGACTGGCGTTTAAGCATACCAAATTTTCACAAATAACCTAGAAGGACGTTCACAGGAATCCGAAATATAGATAAAGCAAGAGCCTTTGATTAGGTAACTTGTTAAAATTAGCTTCACCCGCTGAAAAAGAAGATGTTGATTAGATTCTCCGATGAAGATTGAGCAGAAGAGGCGAACCGCTGAGTTTTCAGAGGAATTCTCCATCCCAGAGGCGGAATAGAAATAGAAACGCAAGAAGGAGTGCTGCTGTTGCTTCATAAATACATAATATGCCAATGATGACGATTGCTTACCTGAAGAAACTGAAGGACAGATAGAAGCGTCCACGAGGAGGACATTAGCATACCATCTTCGGAGTTCAAATTCGCCATACTACGTATACATATATGTATGTATTCATTTTACTCTACAATCTTCTTGCTTCTCCCATTGTGCTGCGATAATAGACTCGGAGAAGAAAAAAATGAGATAATCAGGAAAAAGGAGTCCACCCGTCTATTTTCATGATAAGAAGGAAAGAGTGATGACTTAATACAAATCTTTTACGGTATTCAAGCGAAAACAGAGAGATTGACCATGGAATGATGAGATGACGATGGCTGCGCTGATCAAAACGATCGTCCGTGGAGAAAGAGTTAATCACATGGAAGAAATCAGTGAGTCAGTCACAGTTTGTGGGCTGCTTCCTATAATCATTTGCTTTCTTTCTTGAAGCGAAATGAAAAGACAAAGTCTGCTCCAACCCAACTTCAACTTCTTTTTCCGGAGTAGCCATCCGAAAATAAAAAGTTGTTTCTTCTAATCAGCCAGACAACAAGTGGGAGACAGAGAGAGAGAGAGAGGGAGGAAAAATAAAAAGCGAGGACAAATTACCTTTTCTCACTTTTTATCATTACTGAGCCCAGCTAGTGTCCTAATCATTATCTTACCTGCGGACTCCTTCAAGCTAGGAAAAATAATCATAATTCAGAGAGACTTGTTGTTGCATTATAATGCAACTCACAATCAGAACATCATGTTTTTTAGTCCTATTCATCATCCTTCACAAGGATACTCATAAAATAGGAATACATAATATAATATGAAAATTACATTATATCACTGCATTGTATTCCATGCTGAAGAGAGTTGGAATTGCATAATAATAATCACAGGCACAGGTACATAACATGCATCGTATCGTATCAGAATTCAGTATTGCTTTGATGACTTCGTTGGACTTGATGAGGTAACGTAGATATTTTCAGAAGTCATTGTACAATTCCCCATCTTCATCTCCTCGCAAAAGCATCTATCTCATCAGGAGCTCTTGTACTTTTAATTGCATTCGGTAATTAATTATTCAATTGATCGTGAGAGGGGCAGTGACGCCTCCTCCTGATGAGTTCTAATGATTTATGCGGAAAAATAAAAAAAATATCTAGTAATGCATATTGAAAGTCGACATCTGTACACTTAATGAATTTATTGACAGACAGGATGATGACGCGAAGTTTCTTCATCTCGTATGCATATGCATACCTATTAGGTAGATTCTTTTCGGCTTTTTTACTTTTGTCAATTTGACTGATTGTGGGCATCACTTTGCGTCTTCGTCAAAAATATCCTGTATTGATCTCTATCCTCAAACTTCAAACAAGTCTTACCGTCTCAATTCTCAATCTCATTCCTGTGGTCGAGTTGAAGGTCGTATACTTCAATTGAATTGATAGTTCGGACAAAAGAAGAATTCGGACTAGGAATCA
Source organism: Seira ritae (assembly GCA_027744415.1). Classification (NCBI taxonomy): domain Eukaryota; kingdom Metazoa; phylum Arthropoda; class Collembola; order Entomobryomorpha; family Entomobryidae; genus Seira; species Seira ritae. The sequence continues at coordinate 4,184 of JAHZNI010001079.1, forward strand.
AGAATCATTTTATTTTACCCTGCTCCTTTATTTCATTATATTTTCTGCATGCCTCTGCCACTACCGCCGTCATCATCCCTTCTCCTTCTGGAATGGAGAATATTTACCTGTCCGCTCATCTCGTTAAAAATAAACCTGTGCTTTTCTCCTCTCCACTGACAGCTATATATTTTATACGGCATTCTTGAAACTACTGTTCGGCTACCACTACTACTACGGGTACAGAAGCTTGTCTGCGAGGATTAATGAAAATTAATACGTTTTCCATGTAATTTGCTTCCCCAACATAAGTCTTCAATCGTATGGAATGATAGATGCTCTTGGGTTACTGCATAATATGTGGGACCCACTAAAAAGCATTCTTTTGATTTTGATATCCGTGAACGTGTAATACCGTCTATTTTTGGGAGAGATCTGACAAAGATTTATTTTCAATTCTTTCCCGTAACGAACTCAACTCATCCAGCCAGTGAAACCACTTTTGCCATGCCCGCACAACACCAGTACCACTGGCTTAGCTACCCACATTTACCATCCTAGTCTCCTACTCACGTAGTATCTCCTTTGAATCTCCTCAACGAAAGGGTTAATCTAAGAATACGCATCTTCCGTTTCTTGTTTTCCTTTCATTTTACTTTTATATTATTATTATTCTTTTGATATCGTATTGTTAATTCAATTCCTATTTTTTTTCGTTGGAGAACCAAGCCCCACACTTCATTTGAAAAATTGTTCTGGACATGAGAGCATACATCCGTGACTCAAGCTTATAATGATGATACAGTAACATCATTAACTTTTTTGCAGGACATTTGCTACAGAAGTGGGTTCAAGCATGTCCATGTTTCTTCATCCCTTTGCTTTCCATTCAAACAAAAGAAAACATGGATAAAAAAATTTTAAATTCGAGCGGAACAGCCGGAAGGGTGAGATATGTTCCTATTGTTGTGGTTTCTTCTTCCAAATGTTGATTTCTCGAAAGAATAGGCACATACATGCATGCCCCCGTACTATATATCGTTCAGTTGCCCGGAATATAATATCATTTCCATTTTTTTATTATTAGCTCCACTCTCATTTCAAGGAATGAATTATTTTTATCCCCCTTATAGGTATCTAGTAAGTATCTAATTCAATAGAAAGGAAATTATTAAGAAGAGTGAATCGTCTTCTTTCTCCCTTTTGTCATGCAATCCACAATCCATCCACACAAAAAATGGACGCTCGAGAAGAAGGGTAAAAAGTGATACATCATGACGCTTCCTCACTCAGTGTAGTAACACCCTCTACAAGTCCCACAGAATCCTTTTACAGAAATTCATGATACATTCATTATATTATACTTCAAAGTCATCATTTCATAAAAAAGGTGTTGGATTTGATATGAGCATTCATTCGGCGATGTAATGAGCGCCAATACAGAAATACGTCTCGTCATTGACACGTTTTGCTGGAATAGGAGATTCAAGAATAAAGTAGCTTCAATTTATTGGGATGATTTTTTTCTTCTGATGGTGGTGGTGGTGGTGATATATTCGGCTAAAAAATCAAGATATAGATACTTTGCAAAAGGCTGGAGGAGCTCATATCCTCCTTAGAAATCTCGACATCATCATCATGATCATCGTCATCTATCTATCTAACCGAACAACAGATTATTATTACACGCAACAATAAACGACAACAAAAAAAGTTGCGATGAAGGAAAAAAATCTTGTAAAAATTGTTATGCACTTTTTTACATGATATAATTCCTCGTGTTATTATTATTAGACTTACAAGATACCTTTGGTATATTATGGGATGCATGCACACAGCAAATAATAATGGGAAAATCTGTAGATGAAAAAGAATCTATACCTGTGTTGTTGTTCTAAGGGCGAAATAAAGGATGCCAGAAAAAATAACTGACATGCATCATGTTCCTCTGTATTGCTTGTAAAAATTATATGATGTGTTTCCAACAATCAAAAAATAGGGAGAAAAGAAATGATGATGATGATGATGAAGGCGATGAAGATTTTTTCCCTGAAGAATGCAAGCAATATGGATGGATGGATTAGATGAGTTCACTATTATGCACCACCACCACACATTTTCGCAAGTCATCTTTGGTAATTCAACCATGTAGTTTACCTTTTGAAACTCTTTTTATTCCTGCATTATACCGACTAATATCCCCCGTCTTTCTTTCTCTGACGGAGAATGGTGACGGTGCGGTGGTGTAATAGTGAGGATGATCATGATGATTTTTCTATACTCGTCCATCATCTTAAAAATGGTTTTTTATTATTCACCAGTATTTTTGCTAATGCATGTTGTTACCTGTTTCAATCGAATAAAGTCATGAGAAGGCGTCTTTCGAAGCACATGGATTAAAGGCATCATCATCATCGGCCTTTAACGGGGTGTATGAAAAAAATGTATGCTGATTTTGTACCGTAAACAAAGCTGGGAAGAATTTATTTTCGGGAAGAGTTTTTTTCTATTTGTTAGAGCACTCAAGTGGAAAAGATTTTTCGAGGGAATTTTTTGCGAAAAAAAATAAAAATGATGAATAATTTTTTTCTCCATTTTTGGGATAGCTCCGTGTATCGTATCTTATGTACTTAATGATCATCAGATGGAATGTTGTTGAATTTTGGTATTGTTCTTGTATAGTTGCGTGCTTGCCTGCATTGTAAGATTTCTAGGTTTAGGACGCTGGCGCTGATATAATAATGGTAGTAGTGCGTACAAGTGAACATGATCATGATCAGATAAATCCTATTTTTGGAAAAATGGGAGGATTTTGAGAGGACGATTAATGTTTGGCGTGAAGCCTAATTTTTTTTATAACGGTAATAATCTCCAAAACGAGATTTGGAGCAGTTGAGGAGGATTTTCATTCATGTCATACATCCTCTAACTAATGCTTCGTGAAGATGCATCACATTCCATTCGAATGAAGAATCTTCCTTCTCAGTAAGTATTAAGTAGTTTAGAAAATTTTCTTGATTTGTGGAGTCACATTAGGAAGGGAAATAAAATGGGAGTGAAATAGCTTATAAAGAAGGCGAGAACAGTGCCAATAAAATGGGAATGATGAGTGTTCCATGAATATTTCATCTCTCAAAGTTTTTGCCTACTCAACGAGGGAGGATACAAGAGTGAAAACAATGTTCATATAAAAAAATATTCAAGAAAAAAGTAGTACCTTAGTCTGACTTTAAGGATATTTTAAATACCCGAGGCTTTCATGACTTTCATCAGGAATGAAGAAGGTGGAATTATTTATCGTTACAATAAAAAATGACTTAAGGTGACTTTACTATTTACACAAGAAGGCGCATATGGTACATTACATGTAAATACACACAGCTCGCTCCAAAAATAAGAGAAACTTTGGGAGAATTCTAGCAATTGCATTGCACGCAGAGAAAACAATGTTCATAAAAAATCAACAAGATTTTTAAAACGAATCAACAGTGAACAACCAGCCAACGCGAGATTAGATTTTTTTCATGTACGCGATGAATCCTCCTGAATCTTCCAAAAATCACAGATTCCATTTAAGAAGAGATGCGTATCCACAACATCCACTGTTTGAATGAATCCATGTAGCACTCCGTATGTACCTACCCCGCACTCTTTATTATCGTCTCTAGAAATCGCAGCAGGTAATATTTTTGTTCTTGTTTTAATGGCCAAAGCCAAAAGCGAAGTGAGTGAGTGAGGAGAAGCGAAAGAGAGAAAGAAAGAAAATTGTAACAATGTAAATTGTATAAGTATATTTTTTATGCAACAAGTATAATTTCTACTCCACCTTCGATTCAAAAAAAAGTGTGCACAGCGCATGCATACATGACATGCATGTAGAAAAAAATGATAATGATGAGCACATTCACATTGACTGAGCGTTGACTTTGGCTCGACTTAATTTTTCCAGTTTTTTATTTATTCATTGTTTTGTCTGCTTAATTGCAAATGAGTTGGGATTGCGACTATATATGCCTTCCTACAGGACAGGATTTTTGTTCATGATCTTTATTCATATTATGTCTTTGGGGGCTGTGTTCTTCTGTATGCCATGCCAGTGTCAGTGCCATGCTGCAAATTTTACATGTTGACATGACCATAACACACGTCTCCTGCGAAGAATGCAAATGCTTACCTAATCTNCTGCAAATTTTACATGTTGACATGACCATAACACACGTCTCCTGCGAAGAATGCAAATGCTTACCTAATCTTTTCGCTTGCGGAGGGGCAACCTACACGATTTAGCTCAGGTAGGGAGGAATGAGGAGATGAGATGAGCCACATCACCATCTTCATTCATTTGAAATATGATTATTGCTTTATATATTAGGATTTTGCGGGAGTTGAAAGAAGTTTAATTGAGTAGAGTAGCAAGGAGCACACAACAACATTTTGCTTTAAACTTCATCCATTTGAAATATGATTATTGCTTTATATATTAGGATTTTGCGGGAGTTGAAAGAAGTTTAATTGAGTAGAGTAGCAAGGAGCACACAACAACATTTTGCTTTAATCCGGAGTTGGAGAAGTCAAAAGCAGGGTAAGATCCCCTCCTCGCACAAGTAGTAATTTTGTTTTGGATATCTGATCCAGCGAAAAAGGGATTTTGCAAGTGCAAACTGATAAAAACTTTCCTTTTACGAAGCAATGAGATATGAATAGACAATTTGACTGAAGTCCATTTTGGAAATAATATTGAAAAAATATATTGTGAGTCATCATAAATTAAAACTTATTTAATGCTTGCAGGAGCCACCTTGAACAAAAAAAGTTGAATCTTTGATCTTGAGAAAAAAGGAGAAAAAAACAGTGGCAGTTTTAGGGATACTGCAGCCAATCATGAAATAATATGATTATTTGGGATGGGTACGTCTTCTTCCTTCACTCTTGCAGGTTTTCATCTGTATGTTCAAGTGAATCTCTGAAAGATCTAATAATTCGAAAAATATTATAAGCTCTGCATGGGCCAGGAGTCGACCGGTCTAAAAAAGGCATTTCAAATGGCTCTCTTGCTGACATGTTAAAAAATTCTTGATAAATATCGATCGCTTCAGAGAGCGAGAGAGGATGGATGAAGAAATCATAAATGTAATTGCTATTGTGAACATATTGGGTTTGGTTACCTCCAAAATAAATTATGCATTTTTTCGAGGAGTTGTCGATTGATTTGTAATGTACAATTTTTATTGTTTGTCCAAAGCCAAAGCTAGTAAAGAGGATCAAAGAAACTGGAACAGAAGAAGAAGAGAGGAAAGAGATTTTTTTGAAGTCACGCTAGGCTCAATCATATTATTACATTATTGATTATGAGCTGATGATAACATTCAAAGAGGATGAATATGTCAAGCAGTAGAACATGTACTGTAGAACATGGAGGATAGGGAAATTGTTGATTTTAGAGATTTCCCTCTGAGACTTTGTAACTTCCACATTTGAAGCGTGGGATTACAAAGGAAATCTTGTTCTCCGGTTTTGGAGAGAGAAATGGAAGGACACACCATGTAATATTCTTGTTGCTCCAAATCTTTAAGGAACTGGAACTGCTTTTCGAGCCGTTCCCCGTGCTAAGGTCCGACGATTGATCAGCTTACTTGTTATCAAGCGAAATTCTTGCAGATGATAGATTTGATTCAAGCTTTGTGGTATTGTTGAATAACTTATGCAACTGCGCAAACGCTTATTTTTCGGACTCCATGAAAATCTAAAATTGCTAGTGATTTAGCAAAATATCACTTTAGCCTAACCTTGAAAATCTTTCACTTCACAGCTTAACGTTTCTGTACTAAAAAGTTTGCACCTTTTACAAACCTAATTGAAGAAACAAACAACCGGGATAATTTATTTTAATAGGATTTCCTCGCCAAAAAATCCACAAATGCAGATGTGTCACGCAACGAAAACTGAAGAAAGGTGATACTTTTCATTTCAACTCTGTCCCGTCCACGCCCACATAAAGAACGTGATCCAGGTGTGGATAAAAACTTCACGAATCTTCTTCAATATATTAAATCTTCTCTCCGTCTCGGGAAGAAACAAGCACGTGTCTTCCCAAAGACTTGCACGGATTCCCAATAATAATGCTGCGGATGCCGCAAATATTAAATTTGACTCGAAAAGCAATTTATATTCTTAAAAAGTGTGAGAAAAAAATTTACGTAAGGAAAAATGCAAACAGATTATTTTCATCCTGGACACGACACAAGGCACAATGCTTCTTTTAAAAAAAGCCAGTTTTGCCGAAAAATACAAGTTCACAAGCGTTCACACTTCTCCCTCCTCTGTTCAGCTTGACTTGAGTGGCATAATTGTTCGAAGCAATCGAGCGAATCCAGAATTAATGGTCAGCTCATTTTTATTACCTGCATTTTACCTCAAAAAATCTAAGCGAAGAAAGGAGCTTAGGAGGGAAAAAGTAAACAGAAGTTAGTAGCAAGAAGCGATTTTCAGGAGGATAATGACGATGGTCATCATATCATAAAGATCATGATCGTCTTGTGCCAAACAGAAAGTTTACAGAGAAAAGTGCATTTTTATTAGAAGGAGGATGATGTGATGGCAAACGAATTAAATGGGGATGTTTTCAACAATTCAACGTCATAAGCTACCGCTTCTGCATTCATAAATACCCAGGTCGGTGTTGTTGAGAGGAGATCTTGTTGTAAAAATGTGTGGTACGAGTACCAAGACAGGTAAAATGATACTTTGAAAATCCTCTAACTCCAGCAGACAGTCACGACTTTTCCTCAAGTCTGGCTTTTTCGCTTACGGAAGCAACATGTTTTCTTTTTGTGTATTGTGCGTCAGACCAGCAGACTAGACCTCTATACGAAAGTCAAGTAATTTTTTTCACGAACACTTATATATTTTTCCTCTATTACCACTGCGTGACATGGCACGGCAGACTATGTGGAGTAGAGTGGAGTGCAGAAGCAAAAAAATTATATTGAAACATGGCATAATCATGATATGATGATGATGACGATGATGGGAAAAGAGGGGAAAAATTTGTATTGTAATATATTAATAGCTGCATTTTGTTCTTCTTATTGAGCATCAATAACATGATGACTGCTTGACTTATCTTGCACAAAAATCAAAATTCAATTGTATCTGTTTCTGTTCCACATTCAAATCTGTGGCCATAAAAAATATCTATGCAACAATGAACGCTTTTGTGCTCTGCTGATGGATCCGAAAAGGATTCAATTCGTCGACAATCGATGCATTTTCAGGTAGCCAAGACCAAGACAAAAAGAAGAGTTTTGAAGACGTAAAAGGAAGTCGTGTAGAATCAGTATCTCCTCGCATGGGAATAAAAAAGGATATTTTTCAATAAACTTCTCATCAAATCAATCCTTTTTTTCTCAGGTTGGAAATAATTGAAATTGAATTTGAAGTAAGTCGAAAATGGAGAATCGGAGAAAACAATGATAAGTATTGATTCGTTGCTTTGAAATGCATGCAATTCAGAGATATGTACATATAAGCGGATGCGTTAGGGTAATCGATCTATGTAACGCAAAGACGTGAGCGTAGAGGACAAAAGAAGAAGAAGATTTCAAATTCGGAATCTTGAACAACTTCTTTCATTGTTCCATTTATTTTGGTGGAAACCAATGAAGTGAATTGAATTGAAGCTGCATCCGATCCAAGAAGACGCTAATAAACAATTAATGATGAAGATGAGCATGAAATGAGTCGCTTTCCTTTGTCCTCATTTTTTGAGGCTAACGAAACAATTGGTCAATCGATTATTGCGCCTTGTCGGAACATAGTTTATTTTATTTCAGTTGGTTAGCTGCTGCTGTGCAATAAATAAATTACATTACACGAGAGAGCCATCTGAGCCATGAGGGGAAGGTAGATTTCAAATGAAATAAAAAAAGGATTGTTTTGTTGAGGCTTGGCTTTGGTCTGAAATAAAAAAAAAAGATGCATTGTCCATTGACTTGACTTGAGCCAAGCTAAAAATAGAATTGCGCCTTCCATTCCATGATAGTACAATGATGCAGATGAAATTAACCAATCTTCTACTTCAGTTACTGAAGAAGCGGTAGAGTAGAGGCAAGTTCATCTTTCTTGAGTAATTGCTCACTGATTGTGATGTGAGCATTTGACTATCTCTCTCTTTTTATTGCGCTCACGAAAGCGTTAGTATTAAAAAACTGTTTTTTTCAACGTGAGGCAAGTCAAACTCAAGAAGTACATTTCATTATTATCAACGAAGAAGAAGATTTTAAAAGCTTCCATTTTTATATCCTTTCTTTCTGCGGAGAAGTTAATGAAGCATGCAGGGAGCCACGCGTCCCTCAGGCGGATTATCGCTTGGGGCTTACTTCCCGCCCTTGAAATACTCTACATTAATCTAATGAATTTTTATGATTTTCATTGTAAAACCTTTAAGCCTTCCTTATCCAACAATAACAATCCTTTTTGATTCCCTCGATCATTTTCATATCCGAAGATGCTCTTCTCCAGCTGGTTCATCCTCAAAGCTTATGTACCTACAAGTACATACATAGGTATTCAACAATAGTGCATTGTTTTCCTACAATCATTTCCTATACCTGGATTTTTTCTTCCTTGTAGCTTCCAGCGGGATCCCAACCAGAACTAACCCCTTCCCCTATACTTAATGCAGCCATACGGGCTGATATGAAAGTTTTCTAGATTTGACAAAACTATTCATCACGCCTTATGTTCCTATTGATGAGCATGAATATAAAAATGTTTTAAAAACAAGGAATAATTTTTTCCTCTAAAAATTGTTTCCTTGTTCTAGCCGTGAGGGTTCCGTAGCCCCATTTTTATGGATTTTTTTTATACAACTGTTACACTTTTTTCTCGAAGAAATTTCAAATTCTCCTCAAATCTGAACGTTGGATTGTTCACTGCTCATGCTTAACCTTACTCATTAAAGCAGATTTACACGGTGTGTTTTCCCGTTAAAATGCATGAAAGAGTCTGAGGAAAAGCGTAAGCTTTGGATATTTTCTTTTGTAAGGGTAGATGGTAGATCTTTTGAGTTGGCTGATGATGTTTGATGTGATGTTGATGACGATGACGAGGATCTCGGAGATGTGATGTGATGATGGGACTGTGATGCACTTCCCCTGATATGTATCCATCCATATAACATCATCCCTTTTCACTGGTATACACCTTTCATATATAAACATCCTGATTCTGACTTGACTTAATATCCTCGCTGGGACTCACTCTTGTTGGCCTCAGGTATTTATTTTTATGTATGTCGACTAATGGCTCACTACCTCCAACATTTTGCCGCAGCAGCAGCAGCGCATGTTCTATGTACATTTTGTCTCTTTTTCCTTGAAAGAAAGAAAACATGCTTTCATCAGCCAACCGTCCGTCCATCCATCCATCCATCCCTTTACAGGGCTTGGAGGCAACGTGCACAGTGCACGTACAGTACATGAGCCATCATATCAGCCTCCGAAAAAATCTCTACCTTCTTTATTTATCCAAGTCCGAAGGAAAAGAAGTAGGAGTTGCTGACCCGAATAATAATTATACCCCTTCCACATTTACTTTTTTTCTATTCTACCTGAAAAAGACAGCGATGATGAGGATGAGGAGACTCATCCAAAAGCCAAAGCCATTCACTGCACTGTGTGGTATGCGCAATGCGCGCTAATGTCTCTTCTCCTTCATTGTTGGATTTTTTCTGCTTTGTCAGCTTCGGAAAACATTAGCTGTGATAGTGATGTGAGTAATAATACTTACGCTCTGTTTCCCGGTACTAGAATTATTGTGGGATAATAACAGGCCGTTCGGTTTTGATACACCCTCTGCAAAGCACATGATAATAGTATAAAAACCGCTTTTAATACCAGGCCTGGCTGAGTGAGAGTCCAGAGTTTTCTCTCTGATTGAAGATTGAATATAAAAAATGATTCATGGAGAAGATAAGGGACCATTATTTTCTAAGGGATCAGCCCCTAAAGAGAATCCACATACCTACCTTTTTCCTTAACGAATCTTAATGCTCATCTCACATTTCTCTTTTTTCCCTGTAAGCTGACAATAGTAATGATAATGATGGAGATTAACCTTGTTTTTTTATTTCCCTGCAAAAGAAGAAGAAAAAAGTTGATCATCTCATCTAAGCCAAGCCATCATCATCAAGAATCAAGAAGCCTGTATGCCTAATCAAGGTTTTGCCTTTCATCCCATCATCTTCTCCAGTGAATCAGAAAGAAAGGGAATTGTATTTTAATGAGGATGGTCGGTCCATGGTCCACCATGCAAGATGCAATACAATACGAGATGAACATGAGCTTTTTCTTTCTCTTAATAATAATTAGGTGTTTTCTGTGACAAGTTACATGAGTAATGTCTGTTATAATTGTTGGCTTCCGTCTTTGCTCTCCTCTGAAATTTTCTCTAAATATTACGTACGCTACACACACGTCGTTCATCAACAGAGGATCAGTCATCCCATGTCATTTTCTGGGTACGACCTTTGCTTTGTTTTCTCATGGAATGGACATATTTTTCCTATCCTTTCCCTCGAAATATACTCTACTGTGGACTTCTATGTTATAAAAAAGTGATGCAGGTGAAACTGTCGATTTTGATAATAATTACGTGCTGTCCACTTATATAATAATACGTAACGTTTCTAATTCTCAGAGAAAATGCACTCGCTAAAAACCTGCATTGCAGGTGGTTGTGCTCGTATTCGTATTATATTTTCCGGCTCATCGGATAAAAACATTAAAGCATTCACAGAATGCTGCTGTAGTAGATGTGCAGTGCATCTTCTTCTCTGCGTGAAATCCGTCCATGTCCACCATCAAGGAAAGCTAAAAAGACTAGAACTCGTCAAAAAAGAGAGCAACAGATGGGCAATGTGAACGGTTTGGTCAACGAAATTCATTTTTCTTGAAGGGAAAGAAGAAGAAGAGGGTAAAAAACTCAAAAACCTGTTGTACTTTAAGAAAACTTTAGAAAAATAAAAATTGCATTTACTCTTATGAAATCATAGAATAATATGATGGCGTAATATTTTTAAGCTCTGGAGGATTAAAGTAGAAACATTTCGAAATTCAAAACCTGGAAGCTACCAATATGAGTGCATACACAAAAATTGCCTAATTTATTGATTAATTGAAATATCGATGGAAAGATGACATCTTCAATTCGCTGCTCACTCAGTTGCATTGAAACCGAAACAATGGTTTCGCAACCGTAACCAGTTCCCCCATCTATTTAATTTGACTGTTTACAATGCGCTCATGCAGCGACAAGCTCCTCTCCTCGAAATTTATTCAATAACAATATTTTCCCTTGTAACGACCGTCTGCCTGCGTATTGCCAAAAATCCGGTTTTACCTCAAAAAAATATTACTACAAGATTCAGTCATATTATCATTTAGCCATCTCTCCACACAAGAGCTCTATCCTATCCATCAATTCACTTCGGTTTTTAGGAGGATTTCTTCATTCAAACCGGAAAAAATTTGCAAACAAGGGAAATTTTATAGCTTGTTTTCATATTTTTTTACAACTATCTCCTCAAATTATGTTTAATAAAATATAAAAAAATTGGTAGTTTTTCTCAGTCCCCTCCGCTCAAACTGGACTAAACTAGAGAATTTTAAAATCAAAGATCTCTCTAGTGAATGAAAGAATGCACTAGAAGTGGATGGAATGAATTATGACGACGGCTCGTCAAAAATATATATCCTGAAGGCGATGATCACTTTAGTCTACAGAATTGCACCTTCCTTTTTGCAAGAAACCGTTTAATTTTTTAATGCATGCATATGTATGCCTTCCTCTCCTCAAGTGCTGCAAGCGTTACAGAAATGCCTACGAAAAAGAAGCATCTTCAATTTGCATGAATGTAGCGAATATGTAAGCGACTACACGAAATGCATTCCATTCTCCCAAGTAATTCAAGCAATTCCTTTTTAATTTCATGCAAAATATCCCATTGCGTAAGAAGAGGAGAAAAGAGGAGAATTCTCTAGTTCAAAAATGGCCATATAATATGGCTCTATAGCGTAAATGGTGTGTGGTGTGCGTGCTCGCTCACGCTCATACTATTTTAGTCCGCTGTCCATTTAGCCATTTTAGCTCTTTGCCTTCATACCTTGACTTGAACTTGACCTCTGATGAATTTGATGTGATAATGACCATGCGATAACACAACTCACAAAAAAAATATTTCATGGCATGCGTGTATTATGTATTTGCTAAAAAAATACACTCGCTAAAAAATCTACGAATCTCCCCATTTTCAAAAAAATATTATATTCTGCCTGTTTTATATTCCTCTATGAATCAATATGAATTACATGAGATGAGCTTCAGGAGAAATTGTCAAGTTCATTTTCATTTTTATGGCTTGTGCTTTAAGAGATGGATCCGGCTTCCCTGTAATGTGGCAAAAATTTATACTGAATATACATAATGCATTTTTTGGGGAAAAGCCGGGTTTTTTCTTAAACGTTGGATGTTTTATGTTGTGTTGTGGTGATGCTGGTGTGGTTGTGGTACAAGGCCAAATTCCTAATCATAATTTTCCCGTAAAGCATAAGTTTTATTATTATTGCCCACCTAACAATGTGTGCAATGGCTCTGTTGATGGCTGTAAAAGTATGCGTTATCCTTTCTCAATCATGGTCATCAGTGTCATATTTATGAGCGAAATATATTTTGATGGGGGAAAAATCGCAATATGAACATGCTTTTAAATCGGTAATAGAATCTGAGTAGGTTAAATATGACCTCCATTATACTACATATTATTTTCTAAAATATTTTTATGTTTTGGGAGAACTAGGTAATTTGCATTTTTCCTTGCCAAATAAATTTTTTCCATTACGGAGGAGAAAGGCGAAGAAATAGCAGAAGATGTTAATAAAATGAACGGGTCCTTCATAAAAAGAAGTTTTTAGTCATGCAACGTATGTACTAAGTAAGTAGTACGTATAATGCTTATTGAGTGATGATAGTTTTCAGTTTATTTATGAAATGAACTCGAAATCTACATTCCTTGTTTGCAGTTTTACACCTGGCCGCTGCCCAAATACTATCTAAAAAAGATGAGTAGTAGTTATTATTGCTGATCTGTATTATCAGAGAAAGGGTCAAAGTCTAAATTGATCTAAGAGTACATAAGTGGCAAGGCGAAGAATAGCCCAGAAAAAAATAAATGGAAAATAAAGTATGTATACAGCAAAAATGACAAAATCAAGTTTTGCCTTCTGCATTTTAATTTCGCATTCAAAATCCAGTCCCTTGCATGCAACGCAAACGCAACCAGAGAAAGAAGACAATCGACATCACACATCTGCCTCCCGAAGAAGGAATTTATCGAAAATTTGTACAAGCGTCAGTCAAGCTGATTAGGACAAGTTCATCGAGAGATGGAAATATTGGTGGTGCCATGATTCATGTCATATCACATATTTTTCGTGTGCCTTAATTATTGCCATCAATCAACAGCATTAATATATTTTTCACATCTTGGACTTTTGGGCTACTGTTTTTTCCCACCGATTAGGTTTTGGGAGGCTTGCTTGTTAAAAATCATGCATCAGCAATAAATAAATAAAATTTCTCATGCCTGACTACACTGAGGTGCGTCATTGGTGAAAAGTGAAAATGATTTGTAGAGAATGCTCCTTTTATTTTCCTATTATTATTGCTATTACTCGATAGATAATTTTTCATATGGGCATATGACTGATTAAAACCACATTGTAGGCTTTACCACTTAATCATTAGAAAAAAGTCATTTGCAATTTCAATCTGTCTTCCAGGATCAGTCACATTTAAATAACTTCAAAACATGAACTTGGATAGATTTTTTGATGATGAATGATGTGGAAATTGTAGAAAAATTGTATTATTTATGCACGACTAAACTCCAAACCTAAAGCCTCTTTACTTCATACTTGCTTAATATTCAGGATGTCTTTTGCAGAGAAATAAAATTTTACGATGTTTAATGTTTAAAAGTAGCTCGAGGCAGTGGAGGAAACAAAATACTACTACACCTCAATAGAAAATTAATTATTGTGGTTTGGTCGAGCCGTGCATCATAAAAGCAGAGACTATATTTATATTGCATTTGGGTTTGGTTTACTTTGAAATCAATTCAGCAAGTGCAGCAATTGAAAAAAGACTAGTTTTTAGCATTCCAGACGGCGAGGAAGGAAACTTGATAAGCACCACCACACCACTACAACGTATGTACTTTATAAAGATAGTGTGTGTGTATGTGACGGAGCAAGTGAATTGAAGCAAATAGCAAATCTGAAGCAAGTTCGGTTTCTTCGATCATCTCAAATGATCCATCACCTTTCTATAAAAAACTATGTACGTCTATCTTCAATGACGAAGGTAGTAGTGGACGAAGGAGCGAGAGCGAGAAAGAGAAAAGTGATTAGGGATGTGGACTGAATATTAATTTACACTTGATATTCAAGAAAGAATAACCATTTCATTTGGATGATGATAAAAAATTATTATCTGAATGGCTTTTTTTCCTATTCGCATCTTTCTTCGGAACACTGACTGTGTTTTTGTACCGTGATAAAGGGAAATCTGGATCTGAACAAATCAAAGAGATAAGCTTTAAGGGATTCCAATTCGAGATGATGAAGCGGAGGTGCGATAGGTGAAAGAATTTGTTTTGACTTGCGAGGAAGAGAGCAGATGCTACCTGTGATTATGTGTAATTTTCCCTTTTAAAAAAATTTAACCTTTTTTACTCATCATGATCATGATGGAATCTGACTTCTTTTAAAAATCTCTGATTTTTACACAATTACCGATCAAATATTATGGAAGAGATGCATATTTCTGGTTTCATTGAAAATTCAGAGGTTGTTACGGATCGTATTAAAGTTGAGAACAAATTACGCATTGTTTTTAAAATTTTGTGGGAGAGTGGGTTGGTCAGAATGCACACAAGATTTTTATGAGGTTTATAATGACTTTTACTAACTTACTACCAGCAACTAATCCTATTATTAACTGTTAACTTGAGGAAAGACGACGTGGTATTGGTATGCTAATGTCGGTGTAAGAGGAGTAGCTTCTCAGTTCACGTGGCGGAAGGTAACCTTTACCCTTACAAATAAATTGTTAGGGAGGCCTTGATCTTTGATTTATTTCAGGAAATTACACAGTTCAGCATTTCAAAATGGAGAAAGGGAATTTAGTTCCTGTGATGGACAGTTTCGATTCGATGTTCTGAAGACAATCTAATTTCTATTTTAAGGCTTCTGTGAAAACAGATTGTGTTTATGACGCATCGTAGCTTCCCTTACTATTGCAATACCATTTATCGACCGCAAAGCTTAAAATTCTGTCTTCGTTGTTAATTCACCGGAGTTCGATTACACTAATTCGATGAAGCAGATGCCAGGGCTAGGTTTAATTGGAACTGTCCTTTTATGTACTTCCAGGTGTTCCATGTTCCAAATTAAGGATCGTTTATCAGGAAATTAGCTATAATCGAAGCTACATAGATGGCCTTAGCAGTAAATCATACCCTCCTAATTTCGTGCAAATGAGTTTCCGATTTCCGAAGTGAGACACCACCACGCTGACTAATTTAAATTTTCATTATCCTTCCGCTCACCTTAACTTAATATTAATCAGTTAGATTAAAAATATTTACAGGCCGAACTGCCTATGCTCGTTTCCCATTATACTCTTCGTCTTTATTTCAGGAACTCAAATTCCTTCTTAAACACAAGAACATGCTTTCGAATATGTTGGTGAATTTTTAATCAGAATTTTAAATCTTCAAAAATCAATGAGCCTTTTAGCTTGAAGCCAAGAGATAAGGCGTGCTTTTCCT